>JARHVA010005595.1:0-145000 GCA_037957365.1 Torreya grandis | reverse complement strand
GATTTGTTTAAGGTTTTAAGAATTTAAAATTTATGGTTTAAGGTTTCTAGGGATTAGGATTTATGGATTAGGGTTTAAGGTTTAGGGTATAACATATATGGTATAGGGTTTAGGGCTTAAGGTTTGCAATTTAGGGTATAGGGTTTATGTTTTAGGGTTTAGGGTTTAGGGTTTAGTGTCAAATCATAAAGGTAATTATGGATAATTTGAGTTAATTAAATCTATTTTGAGCACATAATGCATTTTAAAGTTTAATTATCCCTTATGTCATCACAAATTGAGAGAATTAGTCAATTCGAGTAGTTAGTGGTGTGATTTAGGCTAAATTTAGCCTTATCAACCTAATTCTTAGTCTAAATGATGGTAATTAAGGCTTAAATGATTGGTTTAGGGTTTTAATATTTTATAATCTATGGTTTAGGGTTTTTAGGGATTAGGGTTTAGGGTGTAAGAATTAGGGTTTAAGGATTAGGGTATACTATTTAGGGTTTAGGGCTTAGGGTTTAAGGTGTAGGGTATAGGGTATAAGGTCCAATCATTAAGGAAATTGAGGATAATTTGAGTTTTTTAAACCTATTTATGAGCACATAATATGTTTTTAGGTTTGATTATCCCCCATGTCATCATAGATTAAGTGAATTAGCCAATTAGAGCAATTAGTGGTGTAATTTGGGCCAAATTAAGTCTTATGAACCTAATTATTAGTGTAAATGATGTTAAGTGTGGCTCAAATGATTAGTTTAGGGTTTTAAGACTTTATAATTTATGTTTTAGGGTTTTGATGGCTTGGGATTTAGGGATTAAGGTTTAGGTTTGAGGGTATAATGTTGAGGAGATCAAGGTTTTAGTGTAAAGGGTTTATGTTTAGGGGTGTTTGTGCATACATATAATACCATGTACATGGTATAATCTTATATGTGATTAATAAAATAAAAAAACATGTACCAACATCATTTTTTTCACATCAAGAGTTCTATCCCCTACGTACTTTTATTTATTTTGTTTTGCATGTTGCAAGTCTATTTTTTTGATTTGATGTATGTCCCCACCCTCAAAAGTATAAAATTTTGTCTAATCATGGTTGAATAAAGAGTGCGAGTGTGTTTTTTAATAATTTTATCATTATCCCCCCTTGGTACTATACATCAAGCAAGTCTATTTTTTAATAATTAAATTGTTGTTCCCACCCTCAAAAGTTGATAACTTTGTGAATCATGGGTAATGACTTTCATAATAACAGGAAAAAGAAGTTAAAGCACAAAATTTTAGAGGAATTATAAGTGTAGAGAGAAAAGCAAAATCAGTGAAAGTAAAAACTTCATGCAATTAAGTATACTATCACAAATAATGATGAAATGAACAATGATAGTATAACAAATTCTAAAAGTAGAATTGTTAATTTATTATACCAAATTATAATGCAAGTCCACATTAAGATTTTATGGTTTTTAATTATGGTGATGATCATAGTATGTATGATGATGTAAATGACATGGAAAAACTGATTGGTGAAAGTAACAATCAATAAAATAATATGAAAACATCATCAAATAAATAAAATAATATGGAAACACCAAATCAATAAAATTTACCAATAAGAACACCTCTTAGGATTTTGAAAAGAAGACCTATGTATTTAATTGAAATTGATGAAAACATTTTAAAACCAATGCCTAAATTTTTTTCCAAGCACCATATGAGAATAAAATCTAAAAGAAATTAGGACTAACACTTTGAAAAATTAAAAGAAACTCAAATATGCCTATTATTTGTTGATTGATGAAAGTGCTTAATATGAAACCTATAATGAACACCATAGGACTAAGGACATCTACTATTAATTGTGTAAATAAGGCATGGTTGAAAATTTTCATAATGCATACCATCAAGTAGGTGTGAATAAATGCACCTAAGATAGTAAAATTTCCCAACGTGTTATTACAGTTTATTTGGTAAGTTATCAAACAAAGAATACATGATTGATTAGATAAACAAGCTGAGCATTACACATAATAAAAACACTAATGAAAGTAATTGGTAGACATAAAATACTTGATGTTTTTGGTCATAATGACTTATGCATTCTCTCTAGTAGACTCTCAAAAAAATATAAGGATATAGTTGATGCACTAAAAAATTTACATACAAAATATTGAAAAGATAACATAAGGGTATCACCTAATATTAAAGATGTAGTGAAAAGAAGAGTTGGTTCTCATAACCATGAACCACATTCTAAGAATTTTTTGTATATGACTCAAACATAATTATACTCTAAATTTATTAAAAAATATCCATAGATTTATATTAGTCAAAGATATTTTTAAATGGCCAAACCCTTCTATGTGAAAATCAATCACACATGCACTACTTATTGTTGTAGGCAACATGTTGATTTTTTAATGAATTATGATATTTTTTGTCATGGTCATTGTAATTTTCACACTAATAAATTTTTTTATGAGTGTAGAGTGGAAGCCCCACCAACATTAGCAAGGGAATTTATTCCAACTATTTTTTATTAAAGACCAAATGGATAATTTTTTTATAACAGGGCATGTTTGGATGGAACTTGCAACAAAAATGGTGGATTGCCAAAATTAAAAAATTCTAGCCATGAGGAGATTACACATGAAATTAGACAAGAATTGGTTGGTTTTAGTGAATATAAATCTATTAATATCAATTAAAAAATGGAAATAAATTCAGAAGGTGTTATCTTGTTACAGAATAAATACCTATTTCCAAATTTAGGAAATTATATATGAGTATGCAAGGCACACATATAGAGCTTGATTTCTAGATGAATAATTAAAGTTATGTAAGGACACATTCACAATTTTTACTATTGTTTAATTAGTTTAATTTTTAGATAATTACACATTTCAACCACAAAGAGAGGTTCAGTCACAATAATACAATTTAGTACATGCTTCCTTTTTTATGCATATAACATTCATGCATTAACTTGAAAATATAGAGAATGATAAAAAAATATTAAGGGAGTACCAAATCTATGTAAGAGATGATTAAACACATTATTCAAAGTATGTGCAAGGTTATTTTTATATGTTTTATGGTAATTTGAGTGAAAGGAACACTACTTTAAATCAACACTATATTTAGTTAGACAACTACACATCACAATTTAAGAATGCATATATGTTCTACTGGCTAAGAAGGATACATGTGACCATTGGTGTACACAATATTTAGAGTTTAACTTAATTAGGCCATGGAAAAGGGGATCATGATGATGAATCATCATGTGTCAAAAGAGTGCTTACAAGAGAGGAGTTGAAGTTTGAAGAGGTAATTGATTTTATAGATGCAAAGAACATAGTTAAATGGTGTACTGAAAATATGAGCCATGGTGCTAAAAAAATCCACTATTCATATATATTTTTGGTTGATGAGGGATGAATAATTGGCAAGATATGAATATTGTATGATATTAATAGGATTAAGTGAGTTATACTCATTTTTATCTTAAGTGTAAGTTCTTGGATGTTTCATACAAGGCACATGTCATGCTTTTGTTATGCATGCATTGAATTTGTTTGGAATGAGTGTGAGTCACAACAAAGAGTGGATGAATGGAGTTGTAGTCCTTTAATTCCAATTAGCACTTATTAGGTTCCACCAACATTATAACTTATACAGATGACATCATCACATGAATTTGATTATGTATCTAATCTAATGAAACCAGGTACCATATATTTAACATGTGTTTCATGTACTAAATTTGGTAAATATATAAATAAATCATGTTATTAAATCATGTTTTATTTTTATATGTAGGGTATTTTTATGTAGTTATTGTAGATGAGGATAATGAAGAGGGAACATACTACTACTTGTGCTAGTGTGTAGAGGAAAAAATAGAAATTAACTTTTGCGGTCATAGATTGGGAAAAAATTCACTATCCCATTGAGTCTGTGGTAGTTACTAGAACTTGGATTTGATGTTATCCTATCAAAAATTTAAATATATGGTTGTTTTAAGACTACAAAGAAAATAAGAAGATACTCCACTATTCAAATTTGGTTCTTATAATAAATGTTTAGTTACCAAAATATTAGGGTAGGCCATTAAAAAAAATGATGGAAGGTTCATGAATCTAATCATGAAGTAATTATTACTACTATAAATAATAAAATTGATCCTAGTGGTTCCTTATATTGAAATCTAAAGGTATGTTGACTTATCAAATGCAAATGTGTTTACTTTTATCAAATTTTATTTATTTCTTAGGTATTACATATAAATTTCAATTTAATTACATATTGACATATTTTTTATGTTAGTGGTGATAAATTAGCTTCCACCTTTACATGGTTAGAACCGTTAGTAGAAAATTCCATATCTTTAAGCTAAGAGAAACTTTTAGTTCATGTAGATGATTCATTATTTTATGTTATCTAGGGAAATGTCATCTTGAGGCTAAAATAGGTGCTTTATCCCCTAACCAGGCATACTAAAATGCCAATAATATGGCCTTAGATGTTAATCACTACCCCCAACATGGTGGTGATTCTATTTTTTAGCCACAAGGTCTCAAATATAGAGATGCCCAATTATAGTTTGTATGTTGCATTTAGGGAAATGTCATCTTGAAGCCAAAATAAGTGCTTTGTCTCCTAACTAGGTGTACTTAGATGCCAAGAATGTGGTTTTAGAGGTTAATTACCACCCTAACATGCTGGTGATGCCAATTTTCATCCACAAGGCCTCAAAAATAGAGATCTCCAACTTTGGCTTATATCTTGACAACATTTCTTGTCAATGTTACTTGAGGCCAAAATTATTTAAAAAGGGTATCCACATGGATTATGAGGCCATGGAAGTGGAAATGTATACACATTACACATCTCAAGGTGTTTAAAGTGAAGTATTTTGAAATGGAGGTACCAAAAGTGGAAATTTCTATTGGAGGCAAAGAACCTATCTCTTAACTAGATAAAAGTTGCATTTTAGGACTAATCACTGAATGCTCTACCACGAGTTCATCGGTTATTTTTGATCTAAGGGATTTGGTGTGCAAGTAGATAAATTTGACATATATGTGATCATTCTTTTATTTCATGGATATGACATATGGTTTTTGTTTTATACCTATCCAAAGTTTTCTTAAAAACAATAATTTTTCCTGAAGGGAAATGTCATCTTGAGTCTGGATTGGGTCCTCCGTCTCCTAAATGGGCATACTTAGATGCTAAGAATGTGGTACTAGAGTTTAATTTCCACCCTTAACATGGTTTAAATTCTAATTTTCATCTGATAGGCCCTAGAGATGGATATCTCCAACTGCAACTTGCATCTTGATAACATTTCTTATCAATGTTGCTCGAGGTTGGAATTGTTCTAAAAAGGGTATCCACATGGATTTCAAAACCTTGGCAGTGGTATTGCATGTAAATTTTACATATAAAGGTGTTATAAGTGATGGATTTCAAAGTTAAGGTTCATACATGGAAATTTCTATTGGAGGCAAAGAACCTATCTCTTTTTTAGGGATATATATTAGGGTTGACATGACCCTTGCCCAAATTGCTTTTGATCGGAGCTACAAACCAAATCTAGGGCATAATTAGGGGGTAAAATCCTAAAAATACATTAAACCAACACAAATAGACACCATAGACCATTAAAACCACTAAGTCAAATTGAATGTCCACATTTGGCCTATAAATGCCCTATGAGATTCGAACTTGGGTGGGGCTAGGCACAACTAACCAACTTAAGGAACTTGTCTCTTAACTACATAAAAGTTACATTTTAGGACTGATTGCTAAATCCTCTACCATGAGTTCATCAATGATTTTAAATCTAATGGATTCAAGGTGAAAGTATGACACTTTGACATGCATGTGAATGTTCTTTTTATTCATAGATATGACTTACTATTTTCATTTTACACTTGTCTAAAGTTTGCCTAAAAAATAAATTTTGCCTTATAGGGAAATGTCATCTTGAGGCTAGAACAAATGATCCATCTCATAACCAATCATATTAGGATGAATAATGTGTTCGTATAAGTTAATCATCACTCTTGATATGGTGACAATACTAGTTCTCAACCGTGAGGCCTTGGAGATTGAGATCTCCAACTACATCTTGCATCTAAGGAAATGCCATCTTAAGGCCAAAATGGGTGATCCATCTCCTAACCTAACATACTAAAATTAAAATAATGTGATATTAGAGGTTATTCTCCACCCTTGACATGGGGTAATGCTATTTTTTTAGTCATGATGTCCCATAGATAGAGAACTCTAACTGCAACTTGCATCTTACATCTCTATCCACAACTTTGTGTATGATGTTTAAAACCCTTTTTTTAGTATTTGATTCAATAAGTAAGAATATAATAATTCATAAATATGTTAATTGAGATAAAATACACCTAAAGTGATAGATAAAAATTATTTAATGTTTAAATAATATGATTTTTTGAGCATATATATTTGAGTAAGGTGATGCAAGTGCATCGACTAAGGAGATTCATGTATGTAAATAGTAGGTTCAATTTTGTCTATGCTTGGAGGGAATTATGGATCAATTAAGAGAAATAATGAGCATGAAAACACATTAGAGGTATGAAGAGACAATAAAGAGAATAATTCCAAGAACCTATAAGTGTGATAAGTAACTTCAATAACTCAAAGAAAGGAAAAGAATCTCTTAAGATAAAGTTTTATCAAGAACTATTGTAACTTAGTCTATAATTTAATTAATAAAAGCCTAATTTTTTGAGGTTATTTTTTCAATACTAAGATTGTATTACTTGTAAGTAAATGTTTATGTTGTCTTGAAGTAATATTTTTGCATAGTTATTGTGTTATTGAAGTTGTAGGTCTGGAAAGGCAGTACACATGGTTTGACAATCAACAAAAACTGGTCTTTTATCACATTTGATGATTAATTAAGGGATAATAGTAAGGGATAGGTATATATGAGGGTGTGAAGAGTCTCCCCCAAACATAAAGTATCCAATAAAATATTAAAAATTCAAATTTTTATGATATTGATACTTGTTTTGACACAGTCCTAAACCCCTTAAACTAGGGTTTAAAACATTAAAAACCTACATAAATAAAAAAATAACCCTTATAATAATTTTTAAGATGAAAATTTGTAGAAAGGTATGGTAATATGTTTATAATGTGTTGAAATTGGTTTAATTTCCTTTAGGTTCTTATAACTCAAGTTATTTTAAAATCTTTGACTGTATGCCTGTAGATTAGGCCTAAAACCCTTTGTTTTCAATTCTCTTTATGAAAACTAAAACCTAAGGAAATGAGAAACCTATTAATTGAGTAAAATGATTTATTTAAGGATATAATAATTCCTTAAAACTAATAAATTATTTCTTTAAATGTGTTATAGTTGGTTTAAGACTCTAATTGAGCAAGCTACTAGCCTAGAAAGAATAAGGCTCTAGGTGCATTAATTAGAAATATCTTACTTAAAATCTAACCAATTTTTTTTTGTGAAACTTAATATAAGGTTAAAATATAATGTAATTAAGGTTTTATAATAGTATTTAAATGTTTATATATATATATATATATATATATATATATATATATATATATATATATATATATATATATATATATATATATATATATATATATATATATAGGAATAAATAGTTAAAACTTAATCTGTAGACCTATGTATAAGGCCTAAAACCCTTGTTCCTTATCATTTGGTAAAGAACCAGTTCAGTGAAAGGAGAGATTTTTTTATATATTAGAAAACCTATTAATTTATTTTATAATCATTTATAGTTAATATGATTATGATTTTTGAGTGATATTACAAATCAGTAAAGTGACAGACCTTAAAAATAGTCCTAGAGAGAGATCCTTGTTTTGTCTTGTTGTCTTAGAGAAGATAACACAGTGAAGTGTGAAGGTGTCTTGTTGGGTTAGAAAGATATTAGGAGTATAATAAAATCTTAAAAGAATAGTAAAATTCATATTTAAAAATTTTAACCAATAAAAAACTATTTTATGAACAAGGCTTTGAAGACCTTGTGACCCCAATTTTCATCAGAAGGTGACAAACCTGAAATAAGGTCTAAAATAGTGTGTGTTTAGTATTTTTGATAAGATTCATATAAAAGTGAGAGTGAATGTTATGTATATATTTAGAGAGAAATAATTAGACTAAAATAATCCTTTTAATTCATAAGGATGCTTAATTAGATCAAATATTATTTCAATATTGAATTCAATAACAAGATAATCCTATTCAAGACAAGACATACCTATAGTGAAGAAGACCTAGTGAACTACCTTTTATAGGTAAACAAATAGTGGAAAAGTTTTGAAATGTTTTATAAAGGTAAAAAGTATGTTTATGAGGTGTTAAATGTGATTTCAATATTTTAGATGACCTAAAATTCAATTTATCCCCTTTTCTTGATCTATAGATTTGACAGTAAGGTCTAAAAACCCTAGAATTCTATTTTATTTCAATAATAACACATATAGAGATGTAAGAGCCAAGTAATAGAAGTATATACCCCTGATATTAACTCAATGGCCCTTTTAATTCATTAATTATAGTGGTTGAGCTAATTAAATAGTTGAAAAGGTGGAGATTTATTTGATAAGATCTAGGAAATTCTGTGTTTCTTGTCCTTTTATAAAAGTCAAGTATCAAGGAAGGTAGATCATGTTTATGGAGTTATAAATCACTAAGAAGAGGAAAATAACCTTGATAAATAATTATGTGTATGAGTTTGGATTCTTTAATGGAGTTTAAGATCAAACTTACAAGAAGGCTATAAGTGTGCTTAAGAATAAGACAAGGGCCTAGTTGAGTACAAGACCTATTAGAACCCCTAAATAAAAAAATATTATCATTTTCATTCCCAACTAATTTTTTTATCAAACAACTTATATATTTTTTGTGATTTTACAACACCATAGAAATTATAAAGTAAATTTTAGAAATAAATGGAATGATTCTTTGGAATATAGTTATTTCAACTTCAAAAAATATATTCTATGATCGCTTACAACACCTTTTTTAATATTTTCATAACATAGTTATTCATAAATTTCCCATACATTTTGACAATATTTAACAAACTGCAAGGTATATTTTTAATGCTCAATTTTTTTAAAGGCATAAAATAATGTAAACATATAATAGGATATGTAATAAATTACAACAAAATAAAAAAGGTGAAATCAATGAGAATATTTAAAAAGTGAAATGTTAAACAATATATGTATACATATCCATAAAATCCATATAAAGGTGTATAAAATGTGAACATAATATAATATCCTAGGTTAATGTTGTATAGGCATACAATGCCAAACAACTATACATCAAGGCATATAGTCATACAATAAAATGTCATAAGACATGATCCTAATCATCAAAATGCATCACTCTCTTTGCCTTACTTGTAGAATCCTCTCCCTTGGATTCCTTGCTCACAACTAGAGGTGTTAGATCTAGATGAATATGAATCCTCTTCCACTCAAAACTCACCTATAACTCTAATTATTCATATGTAAATATTATCCAAAAATTTACATGTACTAGAGCAAGATACTTAAACAATTAAAAAGTTAAGTTTTTAAAATGATACCAAAATTATTCATAGGTGCACTTACCACAAGCTGGTGGTCATGATCAATTTAAGGCTGGTGCTCAATAGGGTCATTGATAGGTTCATGTTAGTGAATAAGAATGTGAAACATATCACTAATAGGAGTTGGTGATGTGCTCATGATAATAAAAGGGTTGGGTCCTTGCAAATGTATATATACAAAGAATAAAAATTTAAAATTAGCTCATAAACATTTAAGACAAATGGCTAAATCATTGAAATATAATAGAAAAATTAAAAATTAAAATATCATCTATACCACGTCATGTTTGTTAATCATTTCAATAGGACAATAAGACATCACAAAAGGAGTTTGCATAGATAATTTTTTTATGCATTAGCCATTTTCACAAGTACATAGGAAAATTACAAAACACACATCACTATTTACACTTAAACATTACAATAACTTTCATGTGCCTTGGTCAGTTTCTATGCAAATGAAATTGTAGTAGCAACAACTACATTTTCTCCCTCTTTAATAGATGGTATAGTGTATAGTGTGGTCATCAACTGAACACATAAAATATCATTATTAGTCACTTCAATATATATATATAAAACAACATACATTTACAATAAACCATAACATTAATTAATCCTTAAAAATCACCTCTGTATAGGTATATACAAGCATAGTAGCAATAACACACATGATCATGTGGCATCCAATATCCTAATGCAACATAAAAATTTCATATACATTATTGATATTTATAGATGAAAAATAATTATCAAATTTTAAATTATATAAATATTTTAAATCTAATAAGTTTGATAATTTTTTACAATAAGTAAAATATTAAATATATCTCGGAAGTTGTAGCCAAGGTGTCTAGATAAAATGTAGATGGTTGAAACATAGTGAGATTGATATACCATCATAAGTGGGTTACATGAAATCCTCCTCCTCCTCCTCAATTATAGTGCATATAACACCACATGATCTACAATAGTGATCTTGTTGGGTATAAATGCTAGACAAAGCCTCACCATGTCCACCCCCACTAGTAGGAGTATGAGAAACCTAGCTCATATGTTGAATTAGGGTGTCATTAACTGCCTTAAGTGCATGAAAAGTCTCAATCTCTATAGTCTCCTTTACTATAGAGGGTAGGGTATCAATAGGATGTGTTTTATTGATATGTACTCTCCTAGGATGATTAGGTGCATGATGTGCACCTATCTTATCCTATGCAAAGCCCTTTCCTCTAACCTAAAACTCTAAGAAATCAAAATAGTTTAGAACTTCATTTAACACAAACTCACAATACAATTTTCTCAAAAAATATATCAAGACCTTATTATTTTTGCAAGGTGGGTGATCAAAGACCATCTACCATTGATCTAAAAAATTATATTTGATCAAATTATGAGTAAACCAGTGGATTGGAATCCATTTGGACAACATATTTAATTTCACACCAGTTTTCCCACCATTGAAAATGGTACAAATTTGGGCTTTCATTATGTGTTTATCTTTCACAGTGAGTGAAAATAATTTATTGGAATAGTATACCATACATATATTTATATACTCAACCCACATATTAATTTGACCTATCAGAGAGTCAATTTCACCTAATAATGTTTGTAATGTGTTTGACATAGAAATTTGGTGGGGGTTGTTTGCATGGGGATCCCTCAATGTCCTAATCAAATTCTCAATTTTTTTATTATTTTAAATGATATGGGATGCTAAATCCTATTGAATACCTTAGGGGGAGTAAGGAACTATAGGATGGCTATAAGGTTTTTGTGGGTGAGGAGGGATAAGAACATTTTGTGGGTTAGGAGGGATAGGTTGTTTTTTATTTCCACTTGGTACATTACCATCTACATGTGCTAAAAAATACAAAAATAAATAATTTCAAGAAAAATGCAACAAAATTAATTAATTTTATTTTCTAAATGTACTAAAACATGTTTGCATACCTCTATTTTAGTGTGCCATTATCAAATTTAGGTTACTAGAGTGTTCTTTTCTTGCCCTGGTCTCACTGTCAACCATGTATTTCCTCTTCCTTTCTCCTAGTCATAGTTTGTATCGATGCCAAATGAATGACAATGACACTTTGTATTTAGTTATAAATCAATAGAACTATGTATGTGGGTTTGTTGTTATATAACTATGTATGAGGTTTTAATGTATTAAACCACAAATGTGGTTTTAATGCATTATACGTATATGGTTTAGCCTTGATGATCACCGATCCTATGTCATAAAACCACATATGCACTTTTTGAAACCACATATGTAAAACCATTTTCAACACTTCAAACATGAAATTTTGTTTGATTTTTGGCCCCCCATCTCTGTGTAATTACCCAACATCACCATTATGATTCATCACATTCATATTATAGATCACCTTATGAGCATCCCTTAGATGGTATTATTAGATAATACTTGCACTTTCAAACCTTTTAAATATTCTAAAAATACTAAAAAATTAAAAAAAATCCAAATATATTCAACATTTCCATGTTTTATTAGCTCCTTAACATATATTTTGTTGGTTATATGTTGGTCAAAAACATATCATTTCTTTTTATACACACACATATGTTCCACACATATTTTAAGTGTGATAAAGGCATACCTAGGGACATGATATATTCATAGGGCCTTCCCTCTACTCACACCATGAGTGTGTTGGGGAAATATATTTATTTGATAATGATACACCTAGGTTATATTATTTTATGACCATTTTACCTTATCATGTTTGAGCTTACGTACTCACACATGCCTTTATCCATGCTTATATTCTTTCTCAGTGTACTTGATATGATCTATATTTAATGTTTTTGCTAAGACATATACCCATGGGGTAGTATGATATGTTTATGTTATATGATTATGATTATATGATTTATTTTTTGTACTTTCTTTAGTGTTTTCCTTGTTTAATATTTTTTATATTGTATTACTTGTTTGTGAATTTGAATATGATCCATTGATTATGGTCCCCATGCCTATGTTTTCCTATTTCAAAATTTGCATATGTCATAGTTTTTTGTATGTGGACATTTGAACATGTAATTATATGATTTGTGTAAATTTGAATAAATCATGTCCTTTCAATTATGTGACATTTTAATATGCCCCTTGTATGAGGTCTCCTTGGACTATTTGCTTTTGTTTTACTTTTGAGTGCTCTTATGTGTGTGCTTGATTTCTTATTGAGTTTGTATTATTAATCTCTATATGTTTCCATGATTTACATCATCAATCTTAGGATTTGATGTAATCACATACTATGTACCTCATCTATATATATACCTAGACATGATACTCCTATATGCTACATGATTCATACATAAATTATATAGTTAACTTATCTTTTTGAGTTTTTCTACTTCCACTCACCTCAAAAGGGGGTATATAAGTGGGGACATGTCATAGAGGCATGGATTCCACATTTTCATAGTTTGAAATTATAGTGGGGACATGTTATGGAAACATGTTCTCCAAACTTACATTAGTTATTATAATATCCAGATGTAATGGGGCCATGTCATGGGAACATGTCTCCACACTTGAAAAAATATCAAAATTTGCCACATTTCATAGTTATATGATTTAGATACACATTTTTGGTAGTATTATATAAATTTATACCTTTTTTGTACATATTTTTCAACTTAAGACATATATGAGGTATATATACCATGCAAGGAACACCTTAAATTGTAAAATCAAATCAATTTTCAGATTTTAAATACTACTATGGACTACTATCATACCTAAGATAGAATTTTACATACTTTTATTGAGATAATATATTGTAGTGTTTGGTTCACCTTTTGGAAAGTTTGAGGTAATTAAATCACTCAATATTACCATGTTTTTAAGTTAGACTTGATTAAACCATCTAACTTCACCAGATTTATAGGATGGAGTGACTAAATCATCTATACTCACTAGAGATATAGTATGATTTGATTAAATCACTTACACTCACCATGTTATAAGTATGATTGGGTTTAATGATTGAGATAATCTCAATATATGTCTGGTAACTCACTTTTATACCATGTTTAGAGGCATGTCTCATCGAATCTCTCTATTTATGTATGTACTTGTAGATTTATAAATTAACCTAATCTTGGCTCTAAGGATTCATCTCTTCAAATTAAATTTATAAAATGTGATAGGGGTGCGTTGACACATAGTTTTACTCCTAACCTTGATCTCTTTACTTTCAAGCATTTAAAATACTTTAAATTTCAGATTATGTACATTGATTATTTATTTTAACATGCTCTTGGTTGTAAGTTAGTCATTAGAAAATCACTCAAGTTGGGATTATGTAAATACAAAATGTGTTATACACACTCATGTATGCATTTATTTTATTTTAAAATATAAATTTCATTATTATATTAAAGGGGTGGATAATGTAGACACTAAATATGAAATATATAACACATCATTATTTACATTTGGTAAATACCTATCATTGCTATACCCTTCAATTATAAGACCTTTTCGCTACTGAAAGGATCTTGTTTACTATCTTTTTGTGAAAAATTTATTTTCTCTTAGTCTAAATAATATATTTTGATGGCCAATTATTTTATAATGTGAAAAATGCTATAAACCTGATCATTATCCTTCTCTACCAGTTTTGGACATGTACCTATTTTCTAGTTTCCTAGATACTTATCCCAACTAGATGCCTACATCGATGTTGATGTCCCTTTTCCAACTAAGTTTTTGGTGCCCAGAAGTGATCGAATTTATTTATGAAAAATATCCTTGTGGTCAAGATAAGTGTTATAATATGAGATATTTTCAAAATGGATTGGTATATTATAATATCAACCCTCATTCATTCCCAACCTAGAAAATACTGAGAACTCAAAAGGCAATTTACCAAGAGCACTCAATCAAGCATTCAAGTGAGAAAATATACCATATTAATCCCTATTTATATATCATACATAGGATAAATATCCTTACAGGTGTAAAGTATTAAAGGATCATCCCATGAGTCATATCACCAAGTTACAAACTAATAAATCTATTTACTTGCTTATCACACATTTAATCCTTATGCACACATAATCCAACTAATAGGGGATAACTACATAAGTATGAGGCCCTATTTGGAGTATTGGATATGTGGTCACTCCCCATTGACATAGGGATCCTTGGGGAAGCTTGACACCATGTACCCACTAATCCATTTTTCCCATAATTATTCTAATGGTAAGGAAATTATGGTTTGATCACTTGACCATGAACAAAAACCTATGCCCATGATCTATATGCACCATAAGAAAGGTAATAAGAAACCTAGAAGGATCCAGGTGATTTCATCTAGATCTAGTCACTATTTTATACTAGACACCTATGTCCAAATTAGACAACAACATCAACACAACTATCCAAATCCAACATTTTCATCTAAGGCCATAGAGTATAAAATTCCATAATATGATAACTATTCTAGGATCCAAATCTAACCCACTTTGAGTTTGTTTCAACCTAGATATACATGCACAAAGTAAAATAGATAAGTACTCTTGTTATTAATTTATTTCAATATCAATTAATAGATTTAATTTATATTTCTAGCATATCTCAGTATTATAATCTTAGAATATTATTTATTTGAGTTTGTAAATTAATTGTCTTGCTATAAAACATTTATCACCTTTATGCTTATTCATTTCTATATTATTAACCCTAGATGATCTCACACATATAAATTTAGCATAAAACAACACCTTATCCACATGACTCATGCCAAAAGGAGGTGATGTGTGAATCTATTCATGTCATACATAATTTTCAAGGTGAACTTAAATATGTTTTAGATTTGGAGGATAAAATAAGGAAGGAGATCCAACCTAAAGTATAGGTTGATAATCAAGGTAATGATCTTACCGACATAATAGAGCTTTTGCATTTTGAGGGACTGATCCCTATGCTAAAGAATCTTTGGTCCTAATAGATAGGAAACTAGAAAATTAAAGTACTTATGATACACCTAGCACAAGAGCATGAGGTAATAGTAGCTCATAACATAGGATATGACCAAGAAGTATAAAATTCCATAATATGACAACTATTCCAGGATCCCAATCTAACCCACTTCAAGCTTGTTTCAAACTAGATCTACATAAACAAAGTAAAATAGCTAAGTACTCTTGTTCTTAATTTATTTAAATATCAATTAATAGATTTAATTTTTAATTTTGGCATATCTCAGTATTATAAACTTAGAATATTATTTATTTGAGTTTGTAAATGAATTGTCTTGCTATAAATATATTTATCATCTATATGCTTATTCATTTCTATATTTTTAACCCTAGATGATCTCACACGTTTAAATTTAGCATAAAAAACATCATGTCCACATGAATCATGCCAAAAGGAGGTGATGTTTGAAGTTATTCATACCATACATAATTTGCAAGGTGAAATTCAATATGTTTTAGATTTGGAGGATAAAATAAGGAAGTAGATCCAACCTAAAGTATAGGTTAATAATAAAGGTAATGATCTTACCAACATAATAATTCTCTTGAATTTTGAGGGAATGATCCCTATGATAAAGAATCTTTGGTCCTAATAGATAGGAAACTAGATAATTGAAGTACCTATGACATACCTAGCACAAGAGCATGAGGTCAGAGTAACTCATAAAATAGGATATGACCAAGATCTAATCATAGATGAAAATATTAATGGATGGATATCGTGTGACATAATGGTGGATACATGTGTCAAACTTAATACTCTTATAGGATATGCTTAGCATAAGATGGGAATCCATGCCTTAAGACTCCCACCACATGCTTTTTTCATGGAAAAGAAAACTCATGTTCAACCCATGGGGATTATACAAAATCTTTATGTCAAGATAATGGGTGCAAAATTTTGAGCCAACTTTGAGGTAATTGAGCTTGCATAGGTATATAACTACTTGTCTTTACTTGGTCAACCTTGGTGTTATGCCAATAATGAAGATATGCACTTTAAGAAGCATTCTGAGTTTTGAAAATGGGAAAGAATGTGTTGTGATTACCTCGTCAATAGATCAAGGCCCCTCTTATGTAAAAAGTGTTGACTTAGAGGAATTTATTAATAACATATACAACATCATAGTGCAAGGATTGGAGAACCTAGAGCTAAATGGGGATGACATCATAAGCTAGGATGAGGAACAATCCACTTATGACACCACAAGAATTACCTACAATTGATGGGTACATGAATCCTATGAGGTCATATGAATAAATTTTAGTATGGTGTACTCAAGACCTAAATTTTTACCTAAATAAAACACTACATACTATCATCGAACCTTAAATTTTAAGAATATTTGAGTACTATACACCACACATAATGTGAATAGGGTATTCCACATAAGAAAGGTAAAACTCATTAAGTTGAATCGATATGAAGGTTTCAAAATTACTAATCATTTTTTTCATGACCTTAAGGCAATATTTTCCAAGTAGAAGGATTGGTTGTGTGTTTTGGCATACACTTTAAAGAGTACTACTATCTATTGGTGAGCCACCCAAAAACCAATTATCCCCACCTAGACCAAAGTTAATGATTATATATGCTCTAGTTTTGAGCACATGAACAACCATGAAGGAATACCTACCTATAGGGGTTATTCAGATCCATGGATGCATGTTAATATGTGTTAAGACATCTGGACCTAGTGTACCCCTCATTTACTAGTATGACTATGGTTTCACTTCTTATATTATAATTTTAAGGATTGGGATCATGTGTGTTACATCACATGAAAGATATGTATCATGAAATTAGTGATTGGAATACCTTGAAAGATAATTTCATCCATACCTTGTCATGGGCAAAAAATTCAATGAGAAAGCACAAGACTTGGCATGGGAGTGCAGGTCATGTAGGTAATCTGGTGCATGACAGTAGATGAGTAGGAATAAGACTTGGCATGAAATTGATAGGTGCATGAGACTTAGAGATACAATGCATAACTATGAAATACGTGGTGTGTAATGAAGAGTATGTTTTGTAGCACAAAATTTGGGCAAGGAGTGCACAAGTTTAGGTGAGAGGTGCATGATCTATGTAGTGGAGTAAATAATAAGTAAGCTCAACTATGTAAGGGGAAGGTATAAATAAAACACACTTTCTTGAAGAGAAATTGTCTCTATTACATTAGTGTACAATTGGGGGAATTGCACCTAAAGTTGTTATAAAGTGTACCACTTATCTTAATTAGCATATTACCCAACCTTAACTACTCCAAAAAGTTAATGTGTGCCATGGTAGGTGTGTGTGTTTATTGCTTTGATGATCTGGTCCTTTTCTATGTGCTACAAGTGTTTAGGATCCAAATTAGAAGGATGTTATGTCACTACTGGTTCACTAAGCAACAAAGTGTAAGGCTTGATAAGCTCCATGTTGAAGACCAGGTGCATGAATAAGTACTGTGGTAGATCAAGAACAAAGGCATTCTCACCAATGGCTTATAGAATGGTATATAAACCATAATAAAGAGGCTTGATCTTATAGTGTGGACCTTTGAAGTTATTATAAATTTGTAACCATACCTTATTTCCAACTCAAAATGCATGAGGTGTGAGATGTGCATCATCATGCTCCTTATATTTAAATTAGTTGCAAGATAGAATTTAATGAACTTGTTGGTGAATAGACTTGATGTGGCATATAAAATTCTTGTATTTATCCATTCCTCATTCCTATAAATATGACTTAGTGCCAGATGGTACATGGTAGGATATTTCTAGAGGTGTTGAAGGTTGGAACCTAATACATTTTTGGAATGGAATATGGCTAGTAAAGATGTGGAGTGTCCTATTATAGGCATGTTGAATGTACAATATATTATTATCCCAAGTGAGAGAATGCATACATTTGTATATTCATAGAAGATGAAAAAGTTTGTGATTGACCACTTCAGTTTGAGGATGAAAAGACATAGACTGATCCAATTATGTACCCATAAAATCCCATAATGTTTGCCAAAAATGACTCACAAAGTGCATATCATGTAATGGATGTTGGTAGCCCAAAATGGACCCAAACATGGTTGAATAATGCCTACATAGTGATAGCTATGTTAATGTATTTATTTCATACAACCATCATATCCATCTTGGATAACTAATATACTATAATAAATATAATATCATGGTGTAATCTTGTTGTGGGTAGCCTAGTCATGAAATCCATTCTAATAGACTCCCATGGCCTAGATGGAATTGGTAGTGGTATTTAAAATCCTAGATTCCTATTTGTGGGCTTATAAATGCAACAAGGAATGAAATAATTGATTTGATGCTTAGCATTTGTTCACATATTCATCTCGTAGAAGTGTGATTTCAATGTAGCTAAACTCTTTGTCATGTTGAATTATCTTGAGGTCTTGGTGTAGTGTGCCTCTTAGATAAGTCATTTGTGGGGTGTGCTAGAGGTAACCCAAAGATGTTTGAGATTATGGATAAGTTATCAAGATAAGTATAACTAAAAAACTTGTTTACCTTGCACAAGACTGGTGTAACTCACTAAGAGATTCTTGATCAGATGAGTAGAGGGGTACCCAATCTAAGAAGTCGTGGCCACATGTGTCCAATAACATGATGAGTGCATAAAATGATGGTCAAATAAGGAAATTTTAAACCATGTTGTGTTTCCATTTCTTGTGATTGATCATGATATAGAAATACTATAAATAAGTCATCCATTTCATATGGCTCACATTTTCTAGCTTGTTATGTGATTGTAGGAATTGAAGTGGTTTATGGTCTGAGTGAATAATTATATCCTTCTTGAGAATGTAGTGTCTCCATTACTTGATTTATTACAAAATATAGTAAATTTAATTCTCATATATGGAGTGATTTTTCACTATTTCCTTGAACACCTTGTAATGGTATGTGACCAAATGTCCATACTACATGAGCAATGCATCAAGTGCATAGTCAGATGAATCAAAGTGAATTTCAAAGGTCTATGAAATGTTGGTAATTATGAGAATAGGTAGTATAAAGGAATTTATTGAGTGCCTCAAGATCATGTTATTGCACATGAGTCTAATCAAACTTGGATTTTTCACATGTTATCTAAGTGAGGGCCCAAGAGAGGTATAAGAAACCAAGGATGAACCTATCATAGAAGTTAGTAAGTCCAAGAAAACTCCTCATTTATAAGAGATTGTGTAGATTTGGCCAATATTGGATCACTTTGATATTCATTGGATCTAATTTGATGTCAGCATGATAAATGATTATAGCTTAGGTATTGGATCTGCATTGCACCAAATATACACTTCACTAAGTTGGCTTGTAATTTATGTTGGTTTAAAGTGCCTAAGTAGCATGATATGTGATCGATATGATCCTACCAATTATTTTTTAAGATGAGGATGTCATCCAAGTAGATAACATTGAAGGAGTTCAATAAGGTTCTAAGTATATCATCCATCAAGTACATGAATGTGGCTGATGTATTGAAAAGGCCAAAAGGCATGACCAACCATTCAGATAATCCTTCCCATATTATTAAAGTTGTCTTATATATGTCTTTAGGATGAATTAGAACTTGATGGTAACCTAAATTCAAGTTGATCTTGGTGAAGTATTGTGCACCTTGGAACTGGTCCAAAAGGTCATCTATGCATTATAGTGGGTACCAATTCTTCACTATGATTTTTTTGAGCATGTGATAGTCTATGAAGAGTCACTAGGACCCATCCTTATTAGGTGTAAGGATTATATGGATTTTTCAAGGAGAATATCTTGGCCTCATCTTACCTTGATCAAGGATATCTTGTATTTGGTACCAAAATTTATTATTCTCCCAAACCAATCTATGATATAAGGGCTACTCAAAAGAGGGGATCTAGGGACTAAATTGATGTGGTGTTTTACTATGAAGTATATTAGTAAGACTTTAAGCTCTATGAAGAATTCAATTTATTAATTTAGTAACTTGTCAAGCTATTACTGCTATGATGGTGTGTGAGTGCTATGGACTGCTAGGGTATGATTTGTCATTTTTGACTGTGCAAGTGTATTAGGGAAAACCATGAATAACATAAAAATTTGCACATGTGATATAATCTTATGAATTTTTTTGACAAGTTACTTTGGTCGAAGTTACTAACTCAAAGAGTTTGTAGAAGTGATCTTGTTCATTGATAACCCACTATTGTATCTTGGCCTGATATGTAGTTTCATGGTTGAATAGATATCATCTTCCAAGTAAAATGTCACAAACTTCTAGAGGTATGATGTCACAAGTGATTTTTTCCTCCATAGGTTTGAATTTATAATGAAAAGTGAATTGTGATCAGACCTGTATATATTTCCCTTATTATAGATACCCAAGAGAATAAGGCTTAGGGTGCACAATTGAGGTAAGACCAAGACACACTGCATTAAATTATGTAATGATGTTATTTTGGATACCACTATATATGATGACATGGAGAGGCTAACCTTAGATCCAAAACTTGGTATGGAAGATACATTCATGATCTTAATACATGTTAATCATAGTGGATCTAGTGCTTAGATAAGATGAATCTACATCAACATTGTCCATCAACATGGTTCTTGATGTACATTACATGAGTAAGGACTAATTCACACAAAATTTAGAGTCATCATGGTTTAATGAGTGATGGCGATGGAATAAATTTTCACTAGAATTATTCTTAACTTTGTCTAAATTAGAAGTCACTGGAGCCTTTGAGAGTTCCAAAATCTTATGAGGCTCTGCACTCTAGCACAAAAAGTTTTGTTGCTTCAATGTGGAATGTTACAAAGTGTAGTTGTGTGATGGTGGGGCCTTACACACTATGTTGGATGAAGAGGTGAAATTCTAATTCATATTTACCTTAGATTAAAGTTTAGAGTCATTATGATATACTTGTCCTAATGTGTTAGAAGCCAAAAAATCCATATTCACTTGAAGATATGGTTAGAGTCCACTGATGTACTTTAACACCCTATGTTGTTCACTCAAGTTCTATTATAGGCACACATAGAAGTCACATAAAATATTGGCATATTATTCCACATAATGATCCTTGTGCTGGCATAGTTTTTATGAATTGATGTATTCATCTTTAAAGTGTCAGAGAGGGTATTATTCCTCCTTCAGTGCATCAACAAAAGTTTTCCAAGATTATATGATAACACACTCTTGTAGGCACCATGCACTAAAGCTTTCCCCATAGTGAATGACTAAAATAGACATCTTTAGTATTGTGAAAGTGATCTTCTCATAATCATTAAAGAAATTTATAGATAAGTATATCTTAATTTTTCTAATTCATGCATCCAATTCTTTGGCATCAACTTTTACCTTGAATAAAGGAATATTGAGATTGACTTATACTTTGAAGGGGTTTTATTTCTAGAGTCATTATGGATCATGATGTTGAGATGAAGAGGAGGACACTGGGTTGATTTGTATCATTAACTCATGTAGCTAACCAAAAATTTTGGTATGTTGTGCCTATAATGTGTTGGTGATGAACATTCAAATACTGGGAGCTATTTTAGGTTGATTCTAGGCATCAACCATCTTGTTTTTGTTACAACATTCTGATGGAGTCTCTAAAATATAATCAACTAGTAAAACTTCTTTCTTTCATTACATTCTTGTGGTTACAAACATAGAAAATGGTATAAAGCAGAGCTTTTATACCAATTGATCCACACCATAGGGCCCTATACTAAGGTGTACATGGAATAACTAAGTTATGGTTATGTAGAGTGAATACATAGTATAATATTTAGATAGAACAAAAAAGATAGAATCAATGGAACAAAAGTATTTACTTGTAGGAAATGAAATTTATATTCATCAATAAAAAAAGGGAAAGAATATAGAGTATAATGTCAATATTGCATGTATATCAAGTAGATGCATAAAACAAACTAATGATATTATGATTGTGTATAATGGCATATGTCTAGATTCAAGAATCAATTAAACATCCTCAAACTAGATGCATATGTTACATATTTATAGTGTAGAATATAAGAACAATCATAACTATTATTTAGTTATCAAAGAAGATATCCATATTGATTTGATATTATTAGGTGTGATAGTTAGAAATGGTTAAAACAATTAATGTCCATGCTATAAACCATTTAAATTCAAATCTAGGGTATTTTTAGGTAGCAACAGTAGGTGGAATACTTGGATCATGTGGAAAAGGTAGTTCAACACATGGATGTGTTATGGGGCCTAAGAAGTTAGTGCTCTATGAGTGAATGCTAGTTACCCACACAAGACTATAAGGCATATGGAAAATGTAAGATTTAGTGAGTCCACAAGTGTGAGGTGCACAAGGTTATGAGTTATGATGGATGGAGAAGTCAATGCTCATGCATAGGGATTGACATGGAAGTGTAGGGTGTGTAGGAAATAAAGTGCATGATAATCTATGAGTAGGTATAAAACTACTAGGCATACAAGACTAAGAGCTATGCAATATGTAGTGCATAGTGAAGTGTGTAGTGGTTTTTGCATAGAAGTTGATGAGCTAGTATGGGACTTGCATGTTTAGCTTAGTGAGAAATTTAGGCAAGGAGTGCATAAGTTTGGGTGAGAGGTGTATGTTCTATATAATAGAGATAATGAGAATTAAAATTGAATGTGTAAAGGGCATACATGAATCATCAATGATGATGATGATGATGATGATGATGAAGTAATGTGGATGATACATAATTGGTAGTATATGGTTGAGAAATAAAATATTATGTGTAAGGTATATGAATAATCCCAAGAGGAAACCCTCAGTCATTTATGTGTAGAGAATTATCATGGGAAGTGATAATTAATGGACATGCTATATAATCACACAATTGTTATCAAGAGACATTGAAAACAACTAAGGTGATTATTTACTTATAAGGAGAATCCAAAATTGCCACAATTATGAGTCATTGGTCTAATGTAGAATTAGCTTGCATCGTGGAGCTTATATGGGAATTCTAAGACCTCTTCCAAGGAAGTTAAAAGGAGATGAAGGGTGTGCATTCCTCTTTAGGAAATATAATTATCACATTAGTGGATGATGTAAGACCCATGAATAAGTGATTGTATCGAATTAACCCTAATTTGTGTTCCTAGGTTAAGGAATAAATCAACATGTTGGCTATTGGCATGATCTTGACAATCAAAAAATTCGAGTAGGTGATTCTAATGATTATTAGTATTAATAAAAATAGGTGCATCCACATACATGTTTAATATCAACTCCTCAACACTACATGTGTCACTGACCCTTTTCCAACCTCTTTCACCAAGGAATAACTTGAGGGAACAATGTGTTACAAGATCTAAACCTTCACTAATAGATTTTATGTCTATCACCAAGTGGAAATTAAAAAGGGGTATAAGTTAAAAACTACCTTTACTACCACGTGGGGTTAATTTGTGTAAAATTTTATGCCCTTTGATCTAAATAATGCACCTATCATATTTTTATGCATATTCATAATAGCCATCAAGGACTTTGTGCATCATTTTTCAAGTATATTTGGATGACTAGATAGTGTATGTTCTTATGAAGGACCGTCATAAACATTTGTGTATCATGTTTGAGCATTGTATCCAACTTCAAATTTATATAAATTTTAATAAGTGTATATTTACAATACCCTTGTAATATTAATTGGCATGTGATTTGTAAGCATGGCTTCTTTGTAAAACTTGCTAAATTGAAAATCATTCTCCCCCTTGAGGCACCCACCACTCAATGGGAAGTGCACATGTTTTTAGGGAATATTGGTTACTAACAAAAGTTCATCCACCACTATGAAAAAATAAAAAAGCCATTAGAGGAAATTTTATGCAAAAATGGTCCATGAATATGGGGTGAGGCAAAAGAATAGGCATTTAAAACTTTGAAGGAGAAGCTTGAAAGTGCATTAATCCTATTATTCCTAGATTGGACAAACCCCACTCATATGTATGTTGATGTGTCACATAAAACAATATCACCATATTAGCTTAGCCAAGTGACAACAAGATGGACCATCTAATTTAATTATCAGGTAGGAAGCTTATGCTAGCTAAGAAAATATATACAACCATTGAGTGAAAAACACTCATAATGGTGTATGCAATATATAAGTTAGACCTCTATCTATTAGCCATGTTGTTTGATTTATTTACTAATCATAAGTCATTGAAATACCTTGTCAATAATATAATAATCCATGGAAGAATTTTATAATGGATCATTTTATTTTAAGAATTCCATTTTTTTTGTGTTTTTAAACCCTGGTAAGTAGAACTTGGGTCCTGACCACCTATCACACATCAATATATGTAAGGATATGCATAAAATTAAATATGGCATGACACATGCTCATTGATATGTAGTAGTCTAACATATACCTAAAGATCTTGATAATATTTATAATTTTTTCACTTTTGGTACTATTTCCAACATCATTTTCATTAAGGAAAAGTAATGGTTGGTTGTTTATATTGCACTGTAACAACTCATCAGGGGAAAGATTTACAAACTTGAGCATGATGAAGTTCTATGTAGGTGTATATTAAAACTAGATATATTAGGTGTATTACATGAAGTAATTAAAATGAATTATAGGAATTCATTTTTTTAGAGAAGCTAGTATGTGCAAGATCATCCTCTTTAGCCTATGGCAGCCTAAATTATTTCAAGATGCCAAATACTATACACACAAATGTGATGATTAACAATAAATGGAGAAACCCAACCACTAGTATGAAATGCATTTAATCCTCATCCTAGCCTAATAACTTTTTGAAAAATGGATCATTGATTTTATGGGCCCAATATCCCTAGCTACACATGAGACTGACACACACTATGTTATTACTACTACTAACTATTTCACTCAATGGGATAAGGAAACATCAAAAAATAATTATATGACCAAAAAAACAATGTGTTTCTTGTGGGATAATATAATTATTTGATATGGGTGGTCTCTTATCTTGATAAGTGATTGAGGTACCCAGTTCATAAATGAGACCATATGTATCTTATTGTTTGACTTCATGGTTATGGATCACAATACTAACTTTTAAGACCCATAAGAAAATGGGATAACACATGATTTAAACAATATTATTGGTAAGACATTAACCAATATTTTGATATTAGGCACAAGGACTAGGATGACCATAAATTAATGGTATTGCAAGCCTAAAGGAAAAAATATAAGAACCTTATTAATTCCACTCCCTTTTAGCTTATGTTTAGGGTAGAGGGAGTTATTTAAATGGAATTTTTAATTTCATCTCTATACATCACACATATTGGATGACTCTTAAGATAAGGAATCTCTCAATGCATGATTATGGGACCTCATGCCATTAGGC
Organism: Torreya grandis; assembly: GCA_037957365.1. Lineage (NCBI taxonomy): Eukaryota > Viridiplantae > Streptophyta > Pinopsida > Cupressales > Taxaceae > Torreya > Torreya grandis. The sequence goes on along the minus strand of JARHVA010005595.1, from coordinate 118,972 downwards.
AAAAGGTGTTTCACATCTCGATGTATTAAAACCATGGAGAAGGCCCAACATAAGGCTTGGCATAACTGACACATCAAGGGAAATATATTGGTTGAAGGAGACATTGTTTTACTCAATGAGTCTAATTATTTAGAGCACCCAGAGAAGATTCAGATTTATTAGTTGGGGACTTACATAATCCATGGCATTTTAGAGATTGCCTCATGCAATATGCACACTTTGTGGGGAAAAATTATCCTTCAGCATTTCAATGGAAGTCAGATCAATCCATATCATGATTAGTATACTTGAGCCATGTTATATAAAGGCTTATGCCATTTATATTTATATTTTGTCTTTAGTAGGCTAGTCTAGAATAATTTATGTCTCAAGTGTAATAATTATACATTATGCTTTGTAATAAAATGTATAGCCTCATCCACCTAGTTTTTTTTTCTTTAACAAGTGTTATTTCACTCTTTTTGTCAATCTCTCTCTCTCTCTCTCTCTCTCTCTCTCTCTCTCTCTCTCTCTCTCTCTCTCTCTCTCTCTCTCTCTCTCTCTCTCTCTCTCTCTCTCTTATTGAAATTCAAATTTACTAACATGACATATTCTAAGGTTTATTTACACCTTGGTGACATTATAATGGTAGATATAAATATCTTTGTGAGTTTGACATTGATTTTCTCAAACTTATGTTCACATAACTAATTAATCTTCAAAATCACATCAAGTCTGCATATATAAATTTTTTTGAAGACTCGATAATATAAAGGTACTTTTTATGCTGAATGACCAAGCATATAATTTAGTGTGGGGTAGGGATACCTAATGGATGGATTAAAGATTGGATTCCCATGAGGGAAAATTGACTAAATATATGAATACATATACATTTTTAGAGAAAAGAAGCATGTAATGATTATATTACAGTGCCTCAGAATGCAAGAAACATATGGTGAAGGTTGCACCAAAGTGAGATCCATGCAAGATGATATCAAAAATTCAAACTCCCAATTCAATTTTTTCTAGTTGTCATGTAATTTTACTAGTTGTCATGAATTGGAGTAATATAAGTGTTGGTTGAGTGACCGATGTAAATACAAGCATGAGGTAATTAAAAAATAGATGGTGGTGGGTAAGGGAAATAAATGCCAACAAATTGAAGTGAAATTAATGGAGTCTGATCCATATGGCTTATGTAGTTAAAATAATGTTTTTGGGTAGTATAGAATATGTAATGCAAACCATTTTCCTAACTTGTCACTTTAAAGAAGACTTGATACCCAATAAGAGTGTTTTATGAACAAAGATCCAAGCAAAAAAATTTAGAAAAAGAACCAAATATTTGAGACTTAAAAGTAGTGAGTATGTGAACATTATAATATTATGCACCATTTTAATGTAAAATATAGTTGAAAAAAAGATAAGAAGAAGTTAAGGGTAGTTACATGTTTTAGAGGATGGTTATACTATTATATCTTTGTGAAGATCATATCCCAAACATCCCTCCTCAATTGTGGTATAAAAATGCATATCCAAATAGTTTCAAGAGTATAAATAGCCCAAGGGTATACATGACGGGCTTAAAAACCATGAAAAATAATAACCAAAAGTTAGTAGGATCTCAAACTTCCTCATCATAAATAATAAATAAGTACATGTTCATAAAAGAAGTGATGAGAATAGAACCAATAGACATTAAGGAGGTTGTTATTGAGGATATGGATAAATTAGTAGTGAAATGGTAGTTGAAATGTGTAGAAATGAATTACTAGGCCTTGGTGCCATGTGAGGAAGAGTATGAGTTTGAGGTTATGTAATGAAAATTCAAGGAATATAAGCATCGAGGGGGTAAAAATGAGACATAAATATAAAATTAGTACATGGTTGACATCTAAAAATAGTGTATATGATGTCATGTTATTTAATTTAATAATTAAGGAAGCACTTAGAAGGTTTAAAGTGCTCCAGTTATTCGAGTTCCCTTATTTTAGAAATCTATATAACTTGTTACACTCCTTATTATCACTTGTCCATGGGGATTGATTCTACTTTATCAAGTGCATATTGAAGTTATCAGTAGCATGCATTAGTGTGTGTGTGTGTGTGTGTGTGTGTGTGTGTGTGTGTGTGTGTGTGTGTGTGTGTGTGTGTGTGTGTGTGTGTGTGTGTGTGTGTGTGTGTGTGTGTGTGTGTGTGTGTGTGTGTGTGTATTTTGATTCATTACTTAGGCAAGGAAATTAAAAAAACACTCATCAATACAACTAAAGTAAAGAGGGTTGCATAGATACTATACTAATTTTAATTTTTTTTATCGAAAACATCATCGATATGGAAAAAATGGTAGTTTCATGGATTGTAAGCATAAATCTAGCATAATCTAGTATACGAGGTGATATAAACAAATAATTCCTTTACATTATGAACCAAATGGCTTAAGTAACATTGTTAATATCTCAGATTTTATTGTAGACTCAATCATGGAGGGTACATAGAGGGTGGGACGCCATTTTTATATTATTGGTAGTATTGTCACTCAATCTTACACCTTTGGAGAGGTGGTTAAAAACTTATCCAAATTAATTGGAACATGGGATTACCCTTAGACTTGTGGGTTTTCTATAATGGGGTAAACATCTAGATTAAATGGCTAGCTTCCTTAATATATTCATTTGACCTCATCACCTATATTACTAGCTTGTTGAGATGAAAAGAGATAGAGATAACATGAAATAAAACAAGGGAATATTATAGGAAATATTATGTCTTTATATATCCATGTCAAATTTCATCCCCTGACTTTGAGTGGAAGCCCATTTTTTCTACCTTTCTCTCTTTTGGATAGGTCTCAATTAGGCCTCCTTACTTAGGACCCTATTTTATTGATATAGACCTATAACACATGTGTTAAATCACCAAAAATAATTTTATTCACTTTCCTTAGGATATAACCAATCTCTATGTCAATTTTGAGGTCCTAAAACCCTGTGGAAGTATGCAAACCAAGAAACCACCTTGTCACCTAGTCTTTTTTTTAGCCTATTTGAGATTGCCTTGGAAAATGGGCCTAGTTTAACCCTATATAAAATCTCATATGATTTTTTTTGGATTTTAATGGTTATGAAAACTCCAAAATGACCTCATACCATGATTGGGAAGCTCTCCCCTTCTCATAACACCTAAAAATACCAAAAAAATACAAAAAACAAGACATTTTTGGAATTCCATACAAGTGACATCAACATAAAATTACATGTGAGTAACCTAATTGGAGTCATAAACAAAAAAATATATGTTTCAAGGGTAAATTATGTCATTATATGTTCATTTGAGGTCTTTTTTCCTATGATTGGTCACTATTAGGGTTTAAGACTTGTTTGGGGGCTTAACGATTATTCATAAAGAGAAGATCATTAATTGAACTCCTTAAACTTAGAAAATATTTTTGACTAACATCCCTAAATATCCAAAATTTATCATTCCCCCATGGAAAGTGTGAGCTATGGTATGAACATCTGAAGTTGCTCCTCGGGTAGTAGTCTTAGCATTTCTTAAGCTCAAGATAGGTCCAAATTAGGCTTTAGGCCTCAAAACTCAATTTTGCTGATGTGAGAGTTTAAGAAACCATAAAAAAAATTTCATTGTGATTATAAATTCCTTTTAATTACTCATTACCCCTCTATGTACATTTGGTGTACTAGTTAGGGTGCTTTGGGTTTAAGCTTATCATCTTTTTGATAGCCCTCAAGAGCACTTGGTTTAAAACCTTAGCTTGGTACCACATTTGAGTGTAATAAAACCATTATCATGCTGGTTTATTTCCTAAATGTACCTTCATGATCTCAAGGAATGCTTATTTTGGTCTTTGAGATCAAATAGACCTCTTAGTCTCATGACTACCCCTTACCAAAGGAGTGAGACAGGTATGAGATGAAAAAATGGATATGTACACTATTAGTATGACCTTGAAGGGATCATTAACCATTTTTATACTCATTAAAATGTTTTTTACCATTTTACAAAGCATGATCACATCTGTAAGACCATCAAAACTCATATTTCCCTCAAGCTTGGTTGTAGGCCTATGTGTGGTTGTAGTTGTTTTGATTGACTTATCTTTGAAATCCTATAGATATTTGAATGTGTAATTATTTAGTGATTTAAACTATATATTTTAAGGTATAAAACACAAATTCAACCCTCAAACTCTATCAATCTCCATAAAGTGCTAAAATGTTGATTTTAGGTCTATCAATGTAAAGAAGAGCTTTAAGCCCATTTAGGCCTTCTAGGTCTTCATTGTGAGATGCCACTATAGAGTTCAATATAAATATTTAGATAATTTAAGGTAAAACTTCCCATTTGAAAAATTTAATATAAATTTGACAAACCTATCACAATCCTTTACCCTATCCACAATTCAAGCAAAACCCTTACCTAAGTATACAAATTTGTAGTGTTGACTGACTATGTGTAGAGGAGTGGAACTCAACTTGGTCAATCCTCATTTTGATTAATTTTTTATCAACATGACTTATATTACCTTATGGTATGACTGAGATGGAACTTAGTGTCCCTTCACCATGTTGTGTCTTACTCAATATTTAAGACCAACCTACCTTATGTAGCCTATAGATGGATTTAGGATTAATGATTATCATTTTATATTTAGACCTTGCTCTCAAATAATTAACCTTCTCCATGATATTGAACTATTTTTCAATATAAAATGGGTAAAAACACATTTTAAACACTATTCTACCTTCCTTTAGGTCTGATAATGAATTGACCCTCATTAGCCACATGTAGGTGCTCATTTAGGATGGTTGATTATGTCTCATGTTTATGACTTCACCATTTTCATCACTAACTCTTTCAATGCTCTTGAATTTATTAAAATACCAATTTTAGGTTCAAAACTCCATTCAAAACATCTCCTTTTCTTCCTTTATCTTTAATAATGAACTGATCCTACAATAGGCGTATAGGTGCCTCTTTTAGGGCTACTTGACTATGCATAGGAGTTTTGAGATCTCTCCTCTACATAACTAACCATAATTTAGTTTTGGAATTAGTTTTAATATTGAATTAGGTTCAATATTTCTTCACACATCTCTTTCATATATTTTTTAACATTTCCAAACCACTTGTCCTTTTCCCATATATAGTTTGTACAGGGTACTATAAGTTAGTATAGACTATCAACTAGATCTCCTTTCTCATACTTGACCTATAAGTGACCTAGTATCTCTTCAAGGTTTTTGTCCTATTTAATTAGTAATAAAGTTTTGTATTTATCCTTAAGTACCACTTATATTGATTGTATGATGCTGATCTTGGTCCAAATGAGGACCTACAGGCTTAGGGACATGTAGGTCTCATTTGACTGTATAGGCTACATAGAGTCATCTCTTAAACTCTTAGGCATTTAAAAATTGTAAAACCATGACGCACCTCCTTCTTGTCATTCCTTAAAGGCTCAAAAATATTCTAATAATACATTAAGTCACACTTAACTCACCATATAGTCATATATGGATTGCATACAGTCATATTATGCATAAGCCTTATGAGTAGAGAATTGGTGTATCCAAGAAACTTGAGCAACTTAGTGATGGTAGTGAAATATTTAGGGATATATTAAGGTATGAAGAGATGTATTTAGTTCCCCTCATGGATCTAATCTTCTCCCAAATACTCTTACAATTTGTACAAGCCTACATATGAAAGAGACACCTATGTTATTCATTATAAGGTGTGTATTTGGACTTCTATCTTGAACTTCTTATGATTCCAATAGTGAAATTTTATTTCATAATCTTACACCATGATATATTACTTGTGTTTAAGCCCATTTTGACAACCAAATGTACAATAGACTGCTCAAACATAGATCATGTCTCAAAGAGCTTACACTTAAAGAACATAGACAAACAACACATCTTAGATAAGAATAATTAATTCCATAAAACTGAGTGATCTCCCATGTGTGATAAAGAAATATAAGTCTTTGAGAATTACCACCATGAAAAGGAAACATTAACTTGTAGTAGGATTGTTTGAAATACCTTGTATACCAAGACATTCTTATTTCAAATGAAAGCACCTCATGGAGATGAGTTAGATAATGAAACCACCAATAAATGGAGATACATTAAATATAAAATCAATCCTCAAAACAATTCCCCTCCATCTATTTTTAAACTAGAGCAACAGGTGTAAGAATAGACCCCTCTCAGATGAATAAGCCATAGTGACCTGCTATCACTCTGAGCTATTGTTCATAAATAATAAGAGATAAATATACATACCAATGCCACTAATTTAAATCTTACTAGGACCCCTAAAAATGGCCAAAGTTTCAACTCCTAACTCTCTCTCTCTCTTGGCCATACCATTCAATGCAAATTTGCCTTCTCGAGTTTATGAAGGTACTAATGGAGGAGAAAAGGTGTTTGGAGTGTCAATGGACTTGAAAATTTGTCTATGGATGAAAAATTATCTAAGGGAGACATAGGGTCACTTCCAAACTATTTTTAACTAAAAACTGATCTTGTAATGCCATACAAGTGCTTGTAAAGTGTCTTTTTACCAAGATTAGGTAGTGAACTACATATGATGTTAGAAAATGAATACCCATGAAAATTATATGAAAAAAATATTTCATTAGGGATGTTTTAAATCTTTTTAAAATGTTTTCATCTTGAAGTGGTACGTCTAACTCTTCCAAATGGGCCAAAAGGTGGCCAAAATGCAATTTTTTGCAAATAAGAATCAATACAAGTTAGAACATGATAATATGACATTAAAGACACATAAAATAATATTTTATAATTAAATTAAACTATATTATACATTTAACATGTTTTATCATTTTAAGACTTTGTGATTGACCATAGGACTAGACAAGTGAACTTAAGACCAGAACTTAGAAAATGTTAGATAAGGTCATGTATGACCATATAGGACTATTAAAGGCCACTTGAGACCATGAAAAACATTAGACACACATATTAATTTTAAACCTATAGGGGGTGACCAATTTTGACTTGGGGTCAAAATTTGGTCAACTGGTACTTAATGAAATTGGGATCCTCAATGGCTATGGTAATAAGGTCTAATCCTTTCTTCTAGACAATAAATCATTGGAAAAGATATAAAGTGAGAAAATATGTAATTTGATATATGTTAATAAGTAAAAATATAATCCATTTACCAAGTGCATGTTAGGATGGGTGGAGTTTGTTGTCATACAACACTATAGTCTTGTTAGAATCTAACTTACAAAGATACATCCTACTGGCTAAAGAACACAATTTTTTAGTGTAAGATAATTTTCATACTATATTTCAAGGATATATAATTTACATCACATTTCAATTGATGTGACAAGAATATACAATGAATGAAATGCATTAAGGATAATGCTAGCATATCTAGGTAAAGTTATGCTAAAAGATGAGGATTCAGATGACAAAAATCCCTTTGATCCTCAGTGATAGGTGATGATAAAGGACAATTAGTATAGGTTATATTATGAACTAAAAACAAGGTGTATATATTTGAGTCCAAAAACATGGAAATTGGAAGTCATAGTTAGGGCAACCACTTCTAAGAAGAAAGATCCCAATAAAAATAAGTTTAAGGTATTAGGAGTTATACTTGAGGGCTCTGAATGAATAAAATCTTAAGAATATGCCATTCAATTGATAAAATAGTAGTCATAAATAGTCACTCCACCTATTGTTAAATAATCCTCTTCTAAAATATCACCTTATAGAATAATCCCATTTATTGAACAATCCCCAACCAAGGACTCTTAACCACCTCCACTAGATATAAGAGCATGACATGGTACTGACACATAAGAAAAACCACATGAATAGTTATAAGGTACATAAGGGGTGGATGAGGAGGACACCCATAGTACATAATACATCCATTTTTCTCTCGAGACATGAGTCATAATTATGTTAGAGACCTAGGTAGATATTCTATCACTTTTGTGTAGTTAGAGTGACTTAAGGTATCATAAGGGAAGAAAAATGACCTTGAAGAGACTAAGGTTAAAGAAGATCCAAGTGCTTAGAGTGGATCAAAAAAATAGAGGAAGGGTGATCCTTACATGATTAGCGACAAAAGTGGGGAAATTAGTTTCCTTGGGTCCAAAGTGATTAAAATCAAAACATTCAAAGAGTTGAGGCCAAACAAATAAAAATGAAAGGTTTTTGATGAAGAGATCAAAAAAATTTAAGTATATAATAACATGTATCAACAAGATAAGAAGAAACTAATGACATGATGAGTGTTAAGAAAAGAGTTTAGTAAGAAATCATGGATACAAACCTATACATGTGGGATGTCATGAACCTAAAGGGTACATCAATAAATATATGAAGGATTTTATTTTCCTTTAATAAATACATGTATGAGATAATATTTGAAGTACCCACTACCACACTTTAAAACTTTGATCAATACAACCCAAGTTAAGCCACAAATTATCTATGTACCTGAGGTTGAGGTTGGAAGCACGTTGATGAAACTAGTGATTGTGGTCAACTGTTAGAACATTTTGATTAATTCCACAATCATTAGCTAAGAAGAACATTTAATGAAAACATATCAATGATTCATTCATTAAAAAAAAAGGTTAGTGTCCATGAAGCTAGAAATTCTAAATCTATGTGGGTGCATTGTGTAGGAAAAACCCAACCTCTTGGATGGGAAATACATATAATGAATCCAATTGGTGGACAAGGTTGGTATATTGATGGAACACCTTTTACAAATAATAAAGGGAAAAAATGATGGTAATTAGGAGGTATAAGATAAAACCCAAGTTAATTTTTCAAGGTAGATCAAGGAGTGTGAGGACATGTTGAGAAGGCTCATGGAGAGGCATATCATAACTGAATGAATTTTCCTAAGAGATTTCATTAATCATAACTCAATTATATGAGTAGAAGAAACAAGATGCCTTAGCCACCTAGGTTTACTTGAATAAAGTGAAGTCTAAAATAACCCTCATTATATAAGTAGTAGAAGACACTGATATTAAGATTTGTGAAGTATTAAAAAACATGAAGAAATATTCAAGATCCATAAGTGTTAGATGATTGATGAGGAAAGTAAATTGTGTATGCAAAAAATTAGGATGGATCTAGAACTTGTACTACTTAGTGAATTCTAAGCTCAAAGAAAATATTTTTTCCAAAACAATTCATTTCATACATAATTATGTTGGGACATGACCAATTTAGATACACTAAACCTACGTAAGGGATCTTTTACCATACATTACCAAAGGAGAAGGTTATAAATCCTCTAATAAAATGATACTATACAATAACGCTAATTAGGTATACAATACATAAATCAAATCTAATCTAGTGATCACTAAATCTTGTGGCATAAGGGAGGATAGCTAAGCAAACAAAAAAAAAAACATGCAAAGAGAACTCTACTCAAGTCAATGTAGATATAAAGTAAGCAAAGAGTAAACCATTAATTCTATTATTTTTTACGATATCTATCTCCCAAATGAAAGAGTAAAAGTTAGGAATAATTACCTTGAATGAACCTATCATGCCTCAATCTCTCCCTTGGATAATGGTACTTTACAAGAGGTTTTAATGGCTTTGTAAAGATCTCACTATAGAAATTAGCTCTAGACTAAAAGGCTTATACTTTTCATCCAATACTTTCCCACAAACAAGCTTCTTTCCTTCCAAAAAAAACCCTAAACAATGACTCATAAAGTGTAGAAATTGTAGAATTACAAGATGTAATAATAAAAAAATGAATGTTACCCTATATTGGATTGAAGTGAATGGGGTATTTATAGCCATGTATTGACCCTAAACCCTCTTCGAAATTTATCCAATAATGATGAACTCAATCTTATTAGGTGGGAAAGATAACTATTAGCTTTCAAACTAGGTTGGTTGGGCTAACATAGTTTTATAATGTGTGCCCAATCCCTAACAAGATTGACCTAGTTGACATAGTGGGAAAATGAAGAAAAAGGGCTATTTACTTAGTTAGAGGCTATTTTGGAAAGTGAATTGATTTGAGGAGTGGATAAATGGGTTTTATTTACTTAGGGAGTTAGATAAAAGTAACTTATAGTGGTTTTAGGTAATATAATAGGGACAAATAATATTGTAAATCACCAAAGGTCTACCCACCCCTTTCTTAGTGTACCCTTTAAGGCATACACTTAGAGAGATTGAAACTCAATAGGTTATTGCAAGAGAGAAAATGTTAGTAAATGATAAAGTTTAAAAATATTATATGTATACATATGCCCCACTCGAAGCTCATCATGTGTCACATAGTTATAACATGGGATGGTTATTCAATAAAGATCATAACAATACATTGTGTTGATCTAGAAATTAAATTTTGAAATTGAAATGATAGTAATAAAGTTTTTGAAATAATTTGAAGTATCATATACATACATTGACTTAATTTTATCATTTAATGGTTGTCCTCTATATTTTTAGTCTTCATTGTGGAGGGTGCATTAATTACTTTGGATAAACCCTAAGGATATAAGGATAAATAATAAGAATAAACAATTATAAAGAAATCAAAATAAATCCACTTTTCATAACTAAATAAGTCACTTAGATAATTGGTATGCTAGGATGACTAATGATAAGTTAGAACCAAAATAGCAAGGAAAATAGATAAAAAGAGAGTAAATCGGGTAATGAAAAAGCTAAGGCTACTAAATGATCAACAAAATCAAACAAATATACCTTAAGTAAGAAAAGTAACAAACTAGATCAAACTAAGGACACAAAACTTAAATAATAGATCCAACATTGATGTAAAAATAAGTAACAAACCATACTTAAATAAAGAAGTAAAAAAAACATAAAGTAAACAAAATTGATGAAACATAAGTAACAATCCAAATTCACTCAATATTGGAAATATTGAATAGAAAAATGAAATGAAATGGTCCATAAAAAGTGTGAAAAATAATTTCATAATCATAATTATTAACCAAGAAATTTGTGAATAATAAGGAAATGTTTAATAAAGTAATTTATGATCACTCAAAGATACAACTTCTATTAATAAGATAGATAAACTAAAACAAACATATTATGAGCATATCTGAAAAGAGGTGAAGAATAAGGAAATATAGAAGTCATGACACAACTTATGGAAAAAATCTTGCCTATAAATATGGAATATGAAATGGGTGGTGGGGGAAATGTATGTGATACCAAGGTAAATACTTTTTTATATTGGAAACAAGACACTCAATTCAAGTTGGCAAAGCAATAAGACTCTTGACATTAAGGACTCTAGAGAACTTGTTTTAGCCACATAAATTTGGGTTATCTAATGAAGTATAAATATCATCCCATAAAGTCTATATGCATAAAATAAAAATGGACCTACCTTCCCACAATGTGTTCTCCATTCCTTAGAATCCTTTATGGAGCTATCGGTCTACTATGAAGATTTGGTACTTGTGTGAGAAAGTAGGTAGCACTATAGAGACGTTTGAGACCTCTTATCCCAATATAGTAGCCTACCATACCCCAATGGACCTTGGTTATATAATGAGTCCAATTATGGAGTTTGATTTTTGAATAGAATATGATATGTGATTGATAATCACATCTTTTGGTGTGATATTGATTTTTAATTTTATAGATGCCTTTTGTTTTAAATGAATTCGATTTTAAAATTTTGATGGATTTTTGTATTTTCCCTCTATAAATATTTAGAAAAACAAACATGGATGTTAAAAATGACTATCATTAAAGAAATTGGACTTGATATCTAAGGAAAAGAACTCAAAGAGCATTGTGTCTAAGACTCTTGTGTTTACATGTTAAATAAGAGTTCTATCTTGAAACTGACCTTAGTGTACCCAAAGATGAATGAAAATAGAAGAGAGGATAAAAATGAACATGGAATGATTGAGTTACCTCAACTCATACAAAATTTGAAATGTGAAAATGATATAATGATAGGTAATCATGACTCCATATCATTATAAATAGTGTGGGTAAGGGGAGACATGTGAAATAAATTGTTTTTTTTAATTAAAGGTAAAAGTGGGTTTAAAATTATCATTACCATATAATATAAATAATTTTTAGAGTATGAAATCACCATTTTTAACCATTTCCTTAATTTTTAGGTGAAACACTTAGCTAAAAATAAATTTATGAAAATGAAAATTTTGTGAGGAAAGCCTAGTCCTATCTAAAGTTTTACATTGAAACTCACAAAATAGAAACCAAATATTTGTAAAAATGAAGTCTAATATAATAATGTTTTATGAGGAAGTATTGGTCATATCTAAGGTATTATATTACAACTCAAAAAATATAAACTGAATAGGTGAAAATAAGATTGTAAAAATGACAAACCAACAGTAAAAAAGAGACATCAAGGTTTGACTAGAAAATAAAAGATATTCATGAGGATAGTCAATTATTATCCATGGTTTCACACTGTGACTTAATGAAGGAACATATATAGATCAAAGGACCAATGATAGAAACTAAGTCTACTAAGAGTGATGTAATGCTACATATTGGGGATCTTGTGGAAAACCTACAAAAAGTGTTAGTATTTATAGTATATGGAAATATGTGACAAACATGTAGAGTAGTAAATATTTAAACAAATATTTATTTAAAAATTGAGAATTAATGGGTTATTTAAGAAAATGTCCTTAATTAGTTTGTAGTCTATAAATACTAGGACCCATGATGTATTTGACAAGGCAAGGACCCTACCATTTTTGGTCATACTTGCCTTCCTTATCATGGGTATAATCTAATTTGAGGACTAGGTCACCCATATTGAAAGTACATACTTTAAATTTAATTTTATGTTGTTTGGTAATGTGAGATTTATGTTGGAAATTATGTTGTAAAGTATCCATACATCATTCATCAATTAAATCTAAAGGATGAAGATGGGCTTCATGTAATTAGAGTTATAGGTGCCAATCAGTAAAATATTCTCTAATAGTCTTTTGAAATATTTTTTAAATAATTTTATTAGTGGTTTTTTCTTGGCCATTGTGTTGAGGATGACAAGGTGTTTAAAATTTATGCATGGTTTTAAATTTTGCACATATTTGTTTCATATGTTTATTTTTTAAATTTCCACCATTGTCAAAATGATGGTATGAGGAATTTCAAAATGACATAAGTTTTGATTGAGAACTAATTTAGAAATAGTAATGCTTATAACATTAACAAGAGATATAGCTTCCACACACTTGGTAAAATATTTAATGCCAATGATAATGAATACATGACCATCTTGTGATCTAGGTGATGAGATCTAATACTAACACATAAAATAGCCAAGGAGATTCTAAGCTTTGGATTTCAACTAGAGGAGAGTGAATGAGATCATAATGAAGTTGACAAAGATTACACTTTTTAGAAAAATTAATAGAATATTTTTTAATAGCAGGCTAAAAGTAATCCATGCATAGGAATTTTTAGGTTGTGGCATGGTAGATATAATGACCACTAAAAATTCACCCATGTGCTCATTCAAGGAGAGTAGTAACTTATTTTGGAATTACACAATAAAGTAAGGTACCTTATGCATTATGATAATAGAGGGTGTTATATAAAAGTACATAATTACATACTTGTTTTTGAATCTTGGTCTTTTCATGAGAATCTACTTATGGAGGGTAAGTATGATGTTTGATATATTGGATGATATTTTTGTACCATAAGTTCTATCGAATAGTGACAAATTATATGTGATATATAAGGGAATCATTTTTATTATGTATAGAAGAATTTGACTTCATCATTTGGATAAGGAATTGGGAATCATGAAGAAATTTATGAGGATGAAAAAGAGATGCTAATGAAGTAAGATAATTAGCTATGGCATTTTGATCTCGTATAATTGGTTCAATGGTAAATAAAACAAATTCCTTGGTAAGTATAGTGGAAATTTGATGATATATTATAATATTTTCACTTTTACATTTTTAATCTCCACTAACTTAATGACATATGAGTTGTGAATTGCCTAAAACATGTAAATATGGGATATCTAAATGAATCGTGGCTTGCATGCCTAATATGAGGGCTTTATATTCAACCATATTATTAGTTTTATCAAAGGTTAATCAAAATGATATAGGTATGATTTTAACATGAGGGTTTGTTAAAATGTATCTTGCCCCAACTCCTTGAAGGTATTTTCACCATCAAAGTGAAGTGTCCAAATTTCTTCATGAAAAACAATTGTAATTTATAGTAATTATTTAATGACTTATTTAGATTTAGTGGCATAAGAGGAGGGTTAGGTTATTCATGGTTATTTAATTATAAGTCGTCAATGAAATTGTGAAAATATTTTAAATGAAATTACTTTGTTCAAACCTTCAATATAAAGAATCTCTTCATCAGGAAGAGAATTTTGAAGGTGATTAGTAGCTGGTAGGGAGACAATAACAAGTTTATTTGTGATGACATATCCTTTTATATACTTTTGTGTAACAATTCAGATATCAAATTTCATCAATAAGACCATCCATTTGTTGATTCTATCTCTAGATAGGAAATATTTAGAGAAAATTGACAACGTGGATCAAAATGACAAATGACACAAGTAGTTTGATAGACCATATAATGAGAGATATTTTAGTTGTGAAATAGATAGCTATAAAGTCATGTTATACTTTCGTATAACAATTTTCATAATTTATTAGGCCTTGACTAATATAGTAGATTGCATATTCTCTACTAGTTTCATATTATTGAGTGAGCATTGCCCAAACTAATAAAGGGGCTAGAGGATGTATATAAGATTAATGAATGATCATTTGAAGGTGGACAAGGGATAGGAGGATGAAATAAGGATTATTTCATGATATCAAAAGTTTTTAAACATGAATCCATCCATTCCATATTATTGCCTTTTTTAATAAGGGAATTAATAAAGTATATACGATAAGCCATTTATAGAACAAAGTGGAAGATGGCCCCAAATTTCCCAAGGTATGTTTATATGTATGGATTGAAGTGCGGTATAGGCATGTTGATAATACATTTTAATTTAGCTAGATCGACATCAATTCTTCAAGGAGAGACTATAAAACCTAATAATTTACCAAAAGTAACACCAAACACACATTTGAATAGATTAAGTCTAACTTTTCATTTAATGAGTCGATTGAAGATGATGGATAAATCATGAAGATTAGTGTCATGATGTTTAAATTTGACAATAAGATCATCCACATAGGTTTTGATGATTTTATTAATGAGATCATGAAAAATATGGGTCATTACATGTTGATAGGTATCCACGACATTTTTAAGACCAAAAGGCATTTTAATGTAACAATACATGACCCATTCTATGGTAAATGTTTTTTTATATTGATGTTCAGGAACTATGTGAATTTTATTATATCCCAAGAAACCATCCATGAGTGATAACATTTCATAACTAATGGTAGAATCAATAATAGTGTCAATTAATGGTAAGGGAAAATTATCTTTTGGATAGGCTACATTTTGGTTGAGAAAGTTGATGTGTATGCATATAACCATGGTAAAATTTTTATGAATAGGGACACTGTTTGAAACCCATTTTGAGTAATTCATAAGTTTAATGAATTTAGCATCCAAAAGTTTGATGATTTATTTATGGCATAAATTATAAATCTTAGGAAGGTTTTTTTTAATTTTTTTGTATAGGTTTGGCATATGGGTAGGTAATTATATTATGGATAATGATGTTAGGATCAATTCTAGGCATGTATTCATGTGACCAAATGAAAGCTTCATGATACTTGTCAAAGAAGAGACTAAATTTATCATGTTCTTTAGAGATGAGATCTTTAGAGATAGTAATAGGTCAAGGACATGTAGGTGTATCATATTCTATTTTTTTATTTTCTTAGATGATCATATCATTTTTATATTGTAAATGATATGGAGCAAGAGGGATGGAATAAATATTATGTGTTTTAAGGTCCACACTAGAAATGCAATTGTTTAAACAAGGAACCTTTTGCTAGAATTGGCCAAGATTATGATGTTGGCAATGAAGTTGAGGTTCTCTACAATGGAGGAGTTATAGTGTAGCTTCATTTAGAAGTGTGGGTAAAGGTCCATAATATTTGAAATCTAATTTAATATCAATTATTTGGTTACCTTTGATATTGTATTCAGAATGCATATATCTCACAATAGTAGCTTTAGCATCTAACATAATTTTAGGTAAGGTACAATATAAAGATTATGTGTTTATGAGATGAGATTGAGTGTAATAAACAAGGTCTATAGTAATTAGATTGATTTATTCAATATATGTGATTTTAATTGATAACTTAGGAGGAGTTGTTTCAATCAAATTTGGTTGGATAGATTCAGATGACAACAATTTATAGTGATCAATATAGTCATAAGAAAGAGAATGATATTTATGGTCAATAAAGTGGGATGTATTGGATTAATTTTCATAGGATATTTATAATATGTAATTGTATGGATGTGTTTAATAATGGTGTATTAGTAAGGGGTATGTAAAATTTGGGATTTGATTCAATATCAAATAAGATATGAATGACATGAAAATCAAAGTTAAAGGCATGTGTTTTTGTTTATGTATTTTGATAATGTTTTACATTTAAATCTCATGATTGATTTTGGGTCATGGCATAGTTGTCATCATAGGTGTGAGAGATAGTTCATCCATTATTTTCTATAGGAGAATTAGTCATAGATACACCTATGTTGCTAAATTTATGAGGGGACATAGTTAAAGGATATTGAAAATGTTTAGCTACTCCATATTCATTACAAGTGAAATCATCCTTTATGTGAGAGGATTCATATGTATTTAGTAGGGAAGGAGTATATGTATTATCATTGATTAAAGGAATGGTGTGATCATGTGGGAGTATAGAAGGAGGGATAATTTTTTCTATATATGGGGGTAATTGAGTGGCATTATAAGTATTTTGTAATTCATTTGGTTCATCATCATTTGAATATGTAAGGGTAACATGTAAATTAGAATACATGTTAACAAACTCAAGGAGAAGTGGACTATTGATGCGAGAAATAGTAGGAATGTGATATTTAGATTTAGGATTTGGTAATTGAATACTCCAAATATTGGGATTGGCTTCATGTTTGTTGCATTTACCATTGTGTATAAATTTGATACATTGAAATCATGAATAAGTAATGGAATGCATACAATGGGTCCATGGGTGACCAAGGAGCATGTTGTAAGATAAAGAACCATGATCTTGGTATGAATTGTCTTAGGTCCAATGGTAAGTGGGATCTAAATGCAACCAAGTGGTTTTTGATTGGTTTTATCAAATTATCTACTCATGAGGCATGTTTGTTTGATATTTTATTTGGTGTATCCAATTTGTTGAATTAACCAAATAGAGGTGACATTAATGCCTAATACTTCATCTACTATGACTTTTTGAATGAGATTATTGTTAATTATAATTTTGAAAAATAGAGATGGATCATATTCTTGAAAGAGAATCTCATCATTAATCATATATTATTTGAGAAACTCTATGGAGGGTTTTGTGGATTAGGATACTGTTCGGATTGTATAAACTTTTATAAGTGGAGGACCATCAAGAGGGATTTTTAAATCATGAGATTTTGGTTATTATATATTTTTTAATTTTTTCATAAGTAATTTATGATGATAGGGAGAAGTTAGAACTAATTTAATAAGGGGAATTTTACAAGGCATTGAGTTAAGTTATTCCAATAAGTTACAATGTGATTTGGAGGTTGAAGATCTAACATGAGGTTTATGAGAGATGACATTTTTTTATATGTATATGAGGACTAAATTTATGTAATGGTTGTGGAAGTGGTTAATCATTTAGTTTAGAAGATGTTGGTAAAGTAGTTATAGTATCTTTAATAGTTTTTCATCCAGAGAGGATTTATTAGGGTTAGTGACATGATCCTTATGAGCAAGTTTACATCTATAGTTGACTTTAGCTATGTTCACATACATAAAATTAGTGTAATATTTATCATAATTGATATAAATTTCATAAATATTATTATTTGAATGTTGTGCATTAGGAGTAAAATAGGATTTTTGAGGGTATGGGTTTAGTAACCTATTTATTCTGAGAGGCTTTGAGATAATCATGATGACATAATTTAATCATATCATCATGATCAAATGTGTCATATAACATGAAATAAACTATAAATTTAATTATTCCATGACATGTTTCATGAGAATGACTAATATCAACATGAAACTAAATTTTTTTATTAGTATCATACCATGATGGAGGGGAATTACTGTTATAGATAAAGGGTTTAGATGGAGATAGTAATTTTTGTCATTTGATTACTATTAGTGGTGGGTGGGAAGAGGTATGATTAGCTATTTTAACCACTAATATTTTCATTGGAGGATATTTAGATTGCAAATTAAAGTAAATCATTACATTAGTTTAAGTTTGGAAAGATTCATTGATTTAACTATGTGTTAGTTAAAATTATTTCATAAGGAAGTCTTGTCATTTATCTTGATCAAAGGTTTCATTTAAAGTTAGTGGGAAAAAATTTGAAATATTGTATTAAATAGAAGGTGTTAAAGAAGTGATAAATAATTTAAAAAGGTTATCATCATTCACATTGTGATATGCTTTATGAGATAATGATTTCCATCATTTGATGAAAGTATGAGATGATTTTTAGCATTAATGAAATGACTAAGATTTTTTTTTATAAGATAATTTTATTTAAATTATTTAACTAAAGCATTAGATAAATCTTGCTATATAGAATGTTGAGGGAGTTGATTATACCATTCTAAAACATCTCATGTCAATGTTTTGAATACAAGTTTAGTGGTAGAAAAAGTATTGATTTGGACCCATTACTTGCATAGATTACCAAATGATTTGATAAAAGAGGTAAGGTATTTAGTTCCATCATATTTAATGGTTGGAGATATATTTCCAATATCGATGGATATAATGAAATGATTAAATGGTTCATTTTAAAGGTATTGACGCATCTTATTATGTATAAGAGGTTGAGGAATGATATTCCCATTGGAATATCTAAGAGGAAGAATAAATTTTTGGTTATTTTGAGGAATGAGGAGAGGAGGTTGGTTATTCATTTATAAGATGTGATGTTAAATTTTATTCATTTGAGAATTGTTAGATATTTGCATAACATTCATTTGTTGAACCATTTGATAAAGAATTTGAGTGGTGTCAATGGGTGTATTTTGGTTTCTAGTGATAAGATGTGGTGTATGAGTTTGACTATTAGTGTTGGAAAGAGAAGCATTCCCAAGGTTAGAGATAAGAATGTTTCCTATAAGAGGATGCCATATGGGAGTATTTGTTATGTTAGTATCTATTACTCCAATTATGTAATAAATAAGTTTGTATAGGGTATCATAAGGAGTATAGATGATATTATCATGAGAAGTAGTAAATGGGTTAGATCCATCTAAGTCATCACTTTAGGTAATTTGAACCATGTTGCAGTAAATAGAGTTATACAAAGTATGGGAATAAATTCACCATGAGATATTATCCTCTTGGGTGGCTAAGTTAGGTAAGAAATAATAACCCATTTATCTTCTAAATGGGTTAATATTATCAAATAAAATTTTAATATGTGATTTCATGATGCTAAGTAATGTGGAGAGAAGAATAGTTATCTATAAATTTTTAGGGTAAAATATTTTAGAAATAAAACTAAATCAACCACAAATGGGGATAAAGTAGAAAAATAAGTTATAATATAAATGAGAAAATAGAAGAGTTAGAAAATGAACTATTTTGGTCAAGAAGTACATAATTGAGTTTGTTTTATAGTTGGATTATGAATAGGGAAAACAAAATAGTCTAATAATCAACTATTGTGATAAGGAGATACATAATCAAGCTGGTCTATCTAATTAGATTTTGAATAGGGAAATAAAATAATATGATAATCAACTATGTCAGCTAGGATATAATCAATCAAGCTAGTAAATCTAGTCTGTTTAATATGAAAATAGAATTGTCTATAATCTGACTAGATCGAGCTGGTCATTGCAGTTTTATGGTCTAGATAACATAAAAGTCTACTAAATCAATATGGTTAATCTATTTATATAGTTTGAAAAAATTTAAATAGTCTAAAACAAAATGATTTAGTTTAAAAATAGAACTAAAATATAAGCACACAAGAAACTCGATCGAATTGGTCAATCATATGAAGCACACAACATAAAACTTGTATCAATGTTGGCTAACATAGTCTACAATAAATCATATAATAGAAGAAAAATAATAAAAGTGTAATTTTTTAACTACTAATGCTAACTAATTATCCAAAAATAGGATTAGAAGATTGTACTAAAGGTTGTTTTTGATAATGTAGGATTCCAAAGATATTGGCTTGTCTATTGGATAGTGACAACCCAATGTTTTAAAGCACTAACTATGAAGGAAGTGTCATTCCCATAGCCCACAAAACTTGGTTTCAAGGGTAAATTGAAAATCACTTCTTAGTGCTAACATGCACATATGGGTATGGGATTTTACACCCATAAATATCAACATAGAATGAGGTCCTTATAGCTAGCTTGAGATATGATATTATTGTGAAACAATCTAAGATAATTAGGCTTGTGAGTAGAGTGTTTGGCTATGATTTAGATATATCAAGATTATAAGCATAACTAACTGCTAGAGATGGAAAGATCACTACACTCATGACAAAGGTGGTTAGACTTATAACAATAATGACACATCTAAAATGTGATACATAATGACTATGATTAGAGAGAGATAAAACTTGGGTAAAGGCCTAGAGACTCCATGGTGAGTTGAATACAACATGCTCCATCATGAAAATACAAGGCCTATCAAAGACCTTATTAGATGTGAAAAGAATGATGTATTAGGTGACTTAATATAAAACTCTATCTGATATTACCATGTTTGTATATCATAGGTCTCTATTTTATGTTGAGCATATGCGGCAAAGGTCAGGGAGTCCCTCAACCAAGAATGCAAGGACATTGGCATCTTAAAGATAAGTGGGGAAACCTTCTTAGTATTAAGTGGGATAGCCTTAAAAATGGTCAGTGGGTGGAATAGATCTTCCTTATATTTCTCTAGCTTAGGGCATTATGCATACATCACACTAGGGGAGTCCTCCATAGATATATCCTCCAAGGAATCTACCTCTAGAGAGTCATAACAAGAGCTGACTATGGAATTTTAATAGGGGTTTTCATGTATCATTGACATGTGGATATGGATGTACATGGATGTATATTGATTATACATGTATTGATGTTGATTTTATAAATGAACATTTATTTGTATATACATTTGATCGATATAAATATTCGATGATTTTATCTTGTATTGATTCACATGTATCACGTGTTGGTTTTATGATGCTATGATGACTATGGGTATTGAATCATTTCATTACCTCATGTGTTATTATGATGTGATATTCATGGATAATTGATTATGTGTACTTTTATTGATTTTATGGATATGCCATTGATTAGATGTAGATGATATATGTAAGATGATTATGATGATATGATGTTATGTCAAATGATCTTGATTTTAATATTCATGTTTTTCATACTTGGTCATCTGATATGAATAGATAGATATATGAGTGATGGATATGTTGTTTATTATATGAGATATATGGTGATGTAGAATATGGGATATGTTTCCTTGAGTTTGTATGTCTCCACATATGTTTTGAAACTTTATTTTTTATATAGCACACAATAATATGAATCATGATATAAAACACCACGGTGATCTATCTGTAGTGTGCAGAAGGATTGAATCAATCACAAAAAAATAAAAATAATTACAAAATACATAATCAAGTAAGCAACAAATAAACACACAAACCTAAATTTTTTAAAAAAAAATCTTTATTACTTATCAAGTAAAAATTCATGTGTGAAGAATGATGATACCAATAGATTTTTTATGCCCATAGAAATGATTTATGAAATAAGGTGTGACATGGGAATGATATATCCTAATAAATAAACAATTATTTGTTGTAATACGAACCAATTATTTGTTAACAAGATAAAGGACAAGTTAATTTTTTTGGTTTTTTGGATTTTCTATTATTTTTAGTATTTTTTATTTTTTTAGTTTATATTATATATATATATATAATAGATACTATTAAAGGGAAAACCAACTGTAGTAGTGAGGATGAAAGTGATGGTAGATGATAGGATGGATAGATGGATTTCCATGGGAGCTCTTCAAGGACTGTGAATCCTAGAAAACTATTTATTGTTATATCATTTTGATTCCATACTATAGTGATTTTAATCATATCAACAATGTAATTTATTGTAGTACCTATAGGCCATTACTAATATAAAAAATGGGAAAGGGAAGAATGGAAGATGGGATAGATTGGGATATGGATGAATAGATGGAAATGGGTCTACCCCCAAGCTAATGGGTACTCATAGACAATGATTAATATTCAATAATGGAAATGATTGTTATGCATGATATTCATGGGTTTGTCTAGTTCTTTCCCATCTTATGTAATCACCTTGTAATATCCTAAGTCATATTTAATGGTGATGATGTAGGGACCCAACTATTTATCAATTTGGTTCTCACTTCGAGTCTTAGAAAAACATTTTAGAATTTGACTAGGAAGAAAAATGAAATAATGGGAGGTGATAGGGATAGGCTTGAACCAATATCCTACATTGAGGTCTAGAGTAACTAAAAGGTTTGGTGCAAGATACATAAATTTGGTTTGATTGATTTATGTCGAGTATTCAAGGCCATAATAAATTAATTTCTAAATATTTCACCCTTGCATAGAGGCAAAGGAAAGTGCACTTTAGAGGATTAATGATTGACATCTTAGAAGAGCTGATAGGTGAAGTCATGGGCATGTCATGTGAAGGTATAAAAACTTAAAAAGATAAGCAAAGGAATCAAGAATTAATGTATAACTTATTTGAGACTAACACCACTTTTAAATAGAGAAAAAAGGACACCCAAGAGTAATCTTACCTAGGCATTGGCTAGAAATATGTTTATAGGTCATGAAGTATCTAAATTTAGAGGGTAAGTTCACCTACATCTTCTCCCACCACTTTTTGTTCTTAAACCATTTCAAGGGTCATAAAATTATCATTTCATATTTTCTATTTATGTTCCTTGAAAGTATGGTCTTGAAAATTAAATCTAAGCCTAGAACTAACCTCATTCACTATGGGATCATCTTCCTCCTTACCAAGAGAGGGACATCCTAGAGGGGAATTGAGGTTCAAACTAATAAAAGTAGTAGGGAGAAAATCTTGTGGTAAGATATTAAAAACATTTCAAAAGGGTGTGGGGGGATCCCACTTCTTTAGTACCATGGCACCTTGTTCCCCCCTAGGAGCCCTCTTAAGAAGCCTAAATAGGTAAAAGATAGGAAATGAAAGAGAAAGGTCCAAGCTTACCCTTCTTAGGGGGAGAAGAGGACTAAACCTAAGTTTAAAATTTTATCCCTAAGAGCTATTGAAATAAAAAAATAAGGAGGATAGTAGAGGATTGGGAGAACCCCCATGGGCCATAGGCTTAAAGTTCATGAGTTTTAGGATAAATTTTAGAACTTGGGGCACTGGATGGTCACCCTTATGGAGGATAGGAATGTTATGAAAGTATAATATAACAATATGAAACAAGAGTAGAGTAACAAATTGATAGAAGGTAGAACACACATTTTGAGGCTAGATGTCACTCATATCAGGAAAGGCAAGGAGGCTATAGGGGCAAGTGCTACAAAAATTACCTCCCCATTAAGCATCAAGAGCAAGAAAAAAACAAAAAATAATGAGAAAACCAAAAGAATCAAGATGGTCCCCATGGTAAAAGGGTTAAGTTCACATAAGGAAAGAATGGCCGAAGGCTTGAGCATTCACACAAGAGGTAGAACCAAGAACACTAAGATGAAATAGATCAAAAATAGGAGTGAACTCTCTATGGTGGAGAATTAGGTAGGTTTAGAAGAGCCTTTAAGGTAATTCATGCTTATGTCTTGTTTAGTCATTGGTAAGTTTTGGGGTCTTAACAATGTTTTGGAGAAAGTCTCTAGTTAGTTGGCTTGTGTGGCCTATTCATTTTTATTTCCTTATTGGTATTTATTATTTACTTGTTGAAACTTGTGGTTTTAAGATCTATGTAAAACCTGAGTTTAACACTATCAAATAAAAAATGTTCAAAATTCTCTTTCTCATGATCAAAATTGGTATTTCTCTAGTTTTTATTTATCACAAAGTCCCTTAGATCAAATTTCTATGATTTCATATGCTTGTCATAGTTATCACATAAACTTATCTTATAGGCCTTGAGATGATTGAGTATGGCCAAACTTTTTTTTAAAATCAAGTTATAGCTCATATATCCATGCAACTTGATATTACTCATAATCAATGATATGTATAGGGAGGGTAACTCAATCTCAATGGGTAGAATGGATTCAAATCTGAAGACTAGGGAGTATGGAATGGCTCATGTGGGTGTGTGAATGTTGGTACAGTAAGCCCACAAAGTGGGATATAGCTAAAAATTCAAATTAAGACCATTATCATTAACTATATTCTTAAGTATTTTGAGAATGGTTTTGTTAGATGCCTCAACTTGGTAATTTCCATATAGATAGTAAGGTGTGGACCATTTGTGTCAAATATGAAAATGAGTACAAAGGGATTTGACATCCTTTTTATTAAAGGACTTATCATTATCTATAATTATTGTGGATGGGATACCATATTAGAAAATGATATGGTCGAGAATGAATTTTTAAATCTGGTTACTAGTTACATAAGTGAGAGGTATGGCTTCTACCTACTTAGTAAATTATTCAATATTAGTAAGGAAATGTTTGTGTCCATAAGATGAGGTGGGATTAATATTCATAATTTCCTATAGAGCTTGAAATGGTGCATGAATAAGATCACCATGTTTTTAATAAGCAACATATTTCTTAATATACCAACATGAATCTAATTCCATGGTTGGATAACTATATCTTGTGTAAAGAAGTTTCTTGGAAATGGCCATTCCAATAGTATGTACCCCATATATCTTGTTGTGAGCATATTTGATATCCAAATTGGCCTCTTCCAAATTTAAAAAATTAAGTAGAGTTATGTTATAGCCCCTATGATAAAGTGTATTACCAAGGAATGTATAATAGGAGGTGTTTTGGATAAATATTTTGTGTTGAAAACATGATATATTTGTGGGTAAGGTATGATCATTGAGGTACACATAGATGTTATGAGACCATGGGAAATTGGGACCAACAATATAACATACCATATAAAATTCCATAAGATCACAAGTTGATACTATAAGTTTTTCAACTAGGAATTGGCTTTGTTATGTATCAAGTGGTATTTCAAGGAGTGAACCAATGGTAGTCATTTAATTTGTGGATATGTTGTTTACATGTATAAATTGTTCAAAATGAACATGCACAAATTATTATTTTAGGTTTCCCACCATGTGTTTTTAGGGTATAATCTTATCAAATTTTATTTGATATTAATCATTAACATGATTAATTATTACCTGAGAGTTGCCAAAGACATTTAAATATTTGATATTCTATTATATGGCTAGTGGACGACCTACAAGGAGGTTTTCATACTATTCTATATTTTTGGTACAAGGAAAAGTGATGAAAAATTATTTAGGAATGAGGTCTCCATATGGTGTTAAGAATATACTACCTACCCCTGATCAATGTGTGTTATGAAGAATCCATAAAAAAATAGCTTCTATTTTTAGGACTTATTAAGGGATATAATGAATTTATCAAGAAACCCAATGGTCATGGTTACTTGTCTAAAAATGGAACTTCTACAAGTTGATTCATGAGTACCTATCCATTGATTGATTTCTAATTGGGATATTCAATATCAAATTCAATGAGTAACATGACCCATTTTTCCATATGATCTATGAACATTGATTTACATAGGATTTATTTGAGTGGGTCAACCTTGGCAATGAGAATTAATTTATTTTTTAGCATATAATGTCAATTTTTTTGAAGTAAAGACCAAATCCAAACATGCCTCTTAATTAGTGAATAGTTAAAATTATAGGCCACCAAGGCCCTGTTTAGATAGTACATGGTTAGTTCTATTATTTTTTCATCATGTTGAGATAAGAGTGCCCCCAAGGCATGCTAAGTTATGTAAATGTAGAGCAACAAAGGTTTTTCTGAGGCTTATGTAACTAATGTTGGTGGATTGGATAAATAAATTTTAACCACTCAAATGTTCCTTGACATTCCCTATTCAAGTGAAATTTAGTTTTTTTCTAAAGTAGATGTGTGAAGGGATGGAAATTTTTAGACAACTATGAATAAACCTTATAATGGCTTGGATTTTCCCCTACCTCATCTATAAATCATGAAGCCTAATAAGTTACCTAATGCTATACAAAAAAAAAAATTCTTGGGATTAATCCACACCTTATATTCTCTGAGTCATTCAAAGTTTTGATGTAGCATTGATGGATGTCTTACTCAAGTTTTTGATTTTCCTAGTCTATCATCCATATCGTCTATAATGGTGTTGGTCATCATGTCATGGAAAATGATGGTTATGGATTTTTGATATGTAGCATCTACATTATTCAAGTTGAATAGAATGAATTGATATATGTAAACACTAAATATGAATTATATATCACCTTAGTCTTGTATACTTACCAAGTAGTCATCATGGTTGTACCTTTCAGTTCCTAAGACATTTTTACTACTAAAAGGATTATATATACTATCTCTTGTGCCTATTTATTATCTCTTACTTTGACCATATTTTATTCTAATGACTAGGCCTTCTATGCTACTCAAAATTCTATAAACATACTTATTATCAATCTTTACAATTTTTGGACCTGTACATATTTTCTAGCTTCCCAAACACTTACATCCTAGCCAGATGCCTATGTCGACGCTAGTGTCATGTGCCAAAATAAGTGTATGATTCCTTTAAGTCATAATTTTTTTGAATTAAACATATACTTATGGTAAACCTAAGTGATTTAATGCAATATATTTCATAAGAGTATTGATATATCTACAAGATCAATCCTCATTTATTATTCACCTAATATAGACCAAAAACTTACCAAAAGCACTCAATCAGGAATTCAAGTGAGCAAAGCTTCCCTATTATTCCCTATTTCACTATTAGTCATAAGAAAAACCAATATATAGGTTTGAAGTACTAAAGGATCATTCCATGAGCCATATTTTCCAAGTTATATGCTAGGTCACTCTATATACTTGCTTATCACATGTTGCATCCTTATGCACACACAAACTAACATGTAGGGGAGAGATAAGGATAACATAACAAGGAAGTACTTGTTATCCATGCAACCATGGCCCATGCACTCCCTAAGTTTGAATCAATTGGAACACATGAGGGCGAGAAAAGAACTGGGGAGAATCTGGCAAGAGGGATAGACCCTGGGGGAACAGTAGAGGATGAAGGAAAAAATGGAGGGTTAGGATCGCTGGTTGACATTGAAAAAGGTATGGATCCACTTGTTTATGAACCCTCTAGTGGGGTTAAAAGTCCCCCATTGAATATTGTGCTAGAATAGTATATTGAGAAAGAGGAAGATATTGCTGATTATAAAAAGGAAAAACCACCTGGAAGATAGACAGGGCTCTTTAAACAAAGGACTTGGTCATTGCTATTTGGAAAAAAATTGACTAGGAAATCCCTTTTTCCACTGGTGACATCTAAATCATGCTGGGAGAAAGGTGAGTTTCAAGTTTTCATCCCAGATCCCTTACTTTATTTCTCAATGTCATCTATGGAACTCACATTAGTGGGTAAATTTCTAGGAGCTAGACCAAACATAGAATCTCTCAGAAATATGGTCAAAAAGAAATGGACGATATGTGGAGATGTTGACATTGCACCGATGGTGAATGGCTTCTTCTCTTTTATTTTCAATTATAAGGAAGATTGGAACAAGGTTCTTAGTGGAGGGCCTTGGTATTTTGTAAAATGCTCTCTTACAATCAAAAAATGGGAACCAAATATGGACTTATCAGATTCATTTTTCTTAACTACCCCTATTTGGGCTAGACTTCCTGGTCTCCCTTTAGAATTTTGGCATGAGGACATCTTTAATGGAATAGCTAGTTCATTTGGTGAACTAGTGGCAGTGGATATTGCCACGGCTTCAAGAACTAAACTCCAAAGTGCTAGAATTTATGTAAAAGTGGCAGACTCGAATCACCTCCCAAAAAAAGTGGAGTTAATATCAAAGCTTGGTAAGAAGACCCAAGAGATTATCTTTGAAGACTTGCCAAACTCCTACTATGCATGTAAGAAATAGGGGCACTGGGTCAAGAACTATCCCTTTAGAGGTAAAACACATCTGAGAAATGTTTAGGATGGGAAAAATTTTAGGACTCAAGAAAAGAAAATATGGAAAATCAAAGAGGACTACTGAAAGATAGGAAAAAATAAATAAGTTTTAACAGACTTATGTATAGAAGGGGATAAAGACTCTTCTATTGAAGAGACTGATGTTCTAAACATAACAAGAGATAAAGAGATTTCTTTAATAAAAGAATGTCCCCAGAACAAAGAACAGGGGATACACCCAGAGAACAGAAAGTCTGAATATTTAACAGAGGAAAAGACAAACCTATTAAGCCAAATCATTGATAACCAAAGTAAAGAAGATCAAATTAAAGATGCTAAGGACAATGATGGGCTAGAGGAAGGAGAATTGATGCCTGAAGGGGGGAAAAAATTAGAGGAAGGAGAGATGACTACCACCCAGTCGAGGGAGAATCAGGTGTCATCTAAGGATGATAATAACATACTAGTGGAAGGGGTCCCCATTGTAGGAGAAATGGAAGAAGAAGGAAAAAACTTAGAAGACCAAAAGCAAAAAGATGAGAAAAAGAAACATATAAAAAATGTTGAGACGAGAAGCCCAAAGGTGAATCCTCCTGGGCCTTCTCAGAAAAAAGAAGAAAAAGGAATTAAACCGCCGCAATCCAAGATAAAACCGGATGTTGGTTCCCTAGATAAATCTAAAAAAAGATCTTTGAGGAAGATCAGGGATAAGGAAAGTAAACAAAATATTACTGATGGAAGGTAGACAACTCTGTCGGAATATACCCATTAAAAATCAGAAATTAAAATATTAAGTTGGAATATTAGGGGGTTAAATAGTATTAACAAGCTGGATATAGTTAGGAATTTTGTCAGAGATCAAAAGCCAAATTTCCTTTTACTCCAAGAAACCAAGATGAGTAAAGAAAAAGTAGAATAGATCAAAGACTTTAAAAATTATACCATTAGGGATAGTAGTTCTAAAGGTGCTTCAGGGGGTACTATGATGCTATGGAAGAAGAATCATTACTCTGGATCTATCTTGACAGATAGTAAAAATCTTATGATTGCTAAAATAACTAGTGTTGACCAGAAGGAAAGTTGGTATATTGTGAATATCTATGCTCCTAATGTAAAGATCCAAAGGAAAAAGGTTTGGGAGACGATCTCAAATTTCAAAAGCAAAGACTATTGTGGACGGTGGATCATAATGGGAGATTTTAATGTACCACTCTATGATCATGAGAAAATGGGAGGTAATACTATTCAATTGGAAGGGAGATTTGATCTAATGGAGTTTATAAATAGAGAAGGACTAATGGATATGGAGCTTTAGGGAATTCAATTTACATGGAGCAATAAGAGAATTGGCAAAGATTATATACAGGGCAAGCTTGATAGGGCCCTAATTTCTCCAGACTAGACTAAAGAATATATATGTAAGCTGGAAGCTTGCCATAGAATAGGCTCGGATCATTATCCTCTTTTTTCATAGTGGCCAAAATGGATCTAAAAAAGAATCACCCTTTTAGATTTGAAAAGATGTGGTTGCAACATCCACAATTTGAAAGAAAAATGGAAGAGTCGTGGAATATACCTATTGAGGGTACAACCCTCTTCAGAGTTGTTTCGAAGCTCAAAAACATTAAAAAGGAAGTAAGGAAATGGAATAAGTATTGTTTTGGAAATATCTTTGAGAAAAAGAATTTTATCAAGGAGGAAATTAGTAGAATCCAGGAAAAAATTCAGCAAGATGGATACACTTCAGACCTCTTGTCAGAAGAAAGTCAACAGTTGACTCAATATCAAGATATAATAACTAAGGAAGAAATCTATTGGAGACAAAGATCTAGATTGTTATGGTTGAAAGAAGGAGACAAAAACACAAAGTTTTTCCATCTCTCCACTCTAAAGCACAGAGCCAAAACTCATATTCAATACCTAAAAAAAGGAGATCAGAAGATTCTAGAGGAACAAAAAATCAAGGAGGAAATGCTATCCTTTTTCTCTTCCCTGATGAAGGCTGATTTAAACATTAATTTGGAAAGCCAAGCTGATATCCTACGTGTGGTTCCACTTTTGGTATTGAAAGAACAGAATAAAATGTTATGTTCTATACCAAAGGATGAGGAAATCCTCAAAGCAGTCTGTTCTTTAGGAGGAGATAAAGCACCAGGACCAGATGGATTTCCCATGTTCTTTTTTCAAAAAATGTGGAAATTTGTTGGCAAAGATGTAAGTAATGCAGTGAAGGAATTCTTTAGAGCCAAACAGATGCTAAAGGAAGTTAATTCTACTTTTTTGTGTCTGATTCCTAAAATGATTGGAGCTGACTCACCTGATCAGTTCAGGCTGATAAGCTTGTGTAACTCTTTCTATAAGATCATATCCAAAGTGCTTACTTCTAACCTTATTCAAGTGATCCCTTCGATTATTGCTGAATAGCAAAATGGTTTTATCCCAAGTAGACAAATCCTTAATTCTATAATTACTGTTCATGATAATATTCATTCGTTGTTCAGTTCAAACAATGAGGGTTTCATAATGAAAGTGGATATTGTGAAAGCATATGACAGGGTGGATTGGTTATTCCTATCAAACAGTCTAAAAGCTTTCAGCTTTGAAAAAAAGTTTATTGATATTATTTATCAGTTGATATCTACCACCTCAATTGCTGTAATGGTAAATGGGAGCTCAGCCCATTTCTTTTACCCATCAAGGGGATTGAGACAAGGGGACCCCATATCCCCCATTCTGTTTGTAATTATGGCCGACTGTATGGGAAGATATATAGGGGACTTAGTCTGTAAAGGTTTATTTAAGGGTCTTAAACCCTCTTCTCATCTGCTTATATGCTCCCATGGATAATTTGTTGATGATACTATCTTCATGGGGCAATCAGAAGTTAAGGAAGCAAGAACTTTGAAGCAAGCTATAAATCTATATTCATCTACCTTTGGACAGTTGATAAATTAGAACAAAAGTGTTGTGTTCTTCACTAACACCCTAATTCAGAGACATAATAAAATAGCTAAAATCCTTGAATGCTCAATAGGTTCGCTCCCCTCTACCTACCTGGGTCTCCCTCTTGGGATAAAAGTCCCTGAAGCCTTTTGGGAAGAACTCATTAATAAATTCAGCAAGAAACTTGCGGGATGGAAAGGAAATCATCTAAGTCAGGCAGGAAAGTTAACCCTCCTCAAAGCAAGTCTTCAAAGTATACCTACTTATGCTTTAAGTCTCTTCAGAATTCCTAACAAATTTGTTGAAGCTATTGAAAAAATCTAGAGAAATTTTCTATGGACAGGTACTGAGGAAAAAAGGAGAATGCCATTTATTGCTTGGTTCAACATTTATAAACCCTTCAGGGAAGGAGGTTTGGGAATAAGAAAAATCAAAAGTATGAACACAGCTCTATTAGCAAAATAGGGATGGAGGGTGTTTCAGGAAAATAAAGAATGGAGCAAAATATGGAAGAATAAGTATTTATTTAATGCAAAATCCCTCTCAGATTTCTTTTCCTACCCTGACGTAACCCATCCATCTTCCATATGGGGGGCAGTTCAGGGTACTAAACAAATCTTAGAAAAAGGAAGCTCCTGGAAAGTAGGTAATGGAAAAAAGGTGAATTTCTGGGAGGATGCTTGGTTAAAAGAAATCCCTTTGATAGAAGAATTCCAAGATAAAGAAGTAATTGACCGATGTAAGCAAAGATATGGAATAATGTTTAATCAATACTGGCAGAACAATTCATGGGTGAACCTTAATGATATTGATCAAGATTTCAATAATATTCAAATATCCCTCAATGCTATTTCCCTCTATTCTAATCTTGAAGATAAGATTGTTTGGCATGACGAGCCTAGCGGACAATTTAAAGTTTCTACCATTTTTACTTCAAAGGGAAACAGCAACCAACCATTGTGGACACAAGCCTGGATCAAGGGACTCATCCCTAAAATCAAAATCTTCTTTTGGACCCTTCTCCAAAATAAAATCTTGACTCTTGATAACTTACAGAAAAGAGGAATAAACATAGTGAACAAGTGTATTCTTTGCAAAAAAGGTTTTGAAGATAGAGATCACTTGTTTGTGAACTGTTCCTTTACGCAGCTAGTTTGGAAAGAAATCCTCAATCTTTGGGGTATTGCATGGATTCAACATAAATGTGTGGATCTATATTTTAAAAGTTGGTACTATCCCTCTAAGAATCCTGATGTTCTTTTTTTATGGAAACTAACTCTTCCCCATATTTGGTGGGGAATATGGAAAGAAAGAAATAACCAAAATTTTAAAAGTAAAGAACTTCTAGGATGGGTGGTGGGGTAGAACATCATTAGAGCTATCAAGGAGAATTTCTCATTGCAAAGGGATCCTAATCCTACCTTTCAAATTGATAATCCTTTAAGATCAGAAAAGTCTAATGTAAAAAATGAAAATCCTAGACTTGGTGTAACTTGGAATGTCCCCCCTCATGGGTGGATCAAAGGGAACTTTGATGGAGTTGCTAAAGGGAACACAGGGGATGCAGGATGTGGAGGAGTCTTGAGAAACCATATGGGAAACGTAATCAATGCTATTGCAATTCCCATTGGTAAGTCAGACTGCCATATTGCTGAAGCTTGTGCTGCCCTCCAAACCATTAAGCTAGCTATTGAATCGGGATATTCTAAATTATGGTTGGAAGGGGACTCCTTGAATATCATAAATATCTTAAATAATAAAATTTTTGTCTCATGGTCAATAGAGGCTATGGTGATGGAAATGAAAAATTTAATTAAAAAATTTGAGAATGTCACTATTACCCATACTTACCGTGAAGGAAATGGAGATGTTGATTGGATAGCAAATTATGCAGTTCAAGCAGGACACAAGCTGAGTTGGTAGGAGACATTAAACAAGAACGTGGATCTTAGAGTGCTCATTCATCATGATGCAATTCATGCTAAGGAGGGAGAGATCAAATTGGAATAAAAAACTAATGATTTGGGGGAGTGGATCCATAGAGGAAGATTTACACTCATTAAATATAAATGTTCTAGAGTACACGAGGAGGATTTAAAATGTGCCAAAATATAGGCGAGTTCTGTTCCAAATTGGTAATATTCGGGTTCATTGTTTAGCTGACAGGGTTCAAGCGTTAAAGGAGATTCGTATGGCTCGTAATAGGAAAGGAGAACCAAGGAAGCAAGAACCCAAATATTGTGAAGAGTGGAAAGCAAAAGAATATGTCTAGAAGATCCTTCAGAGAGGAAAGGTTGTGAGTTACATGAAACAGCTTCATGGCTCAAAACCCCATATTACAATGGCTTTTTTCAAAAACTGGATTGATGATAGGGTTACCTTGCATGGCATTACAGTGAATCTAACTGAGGAATTCATAGTGGAGGTGATGGGGCTTCTAATGGAGGGAATAAAATTTTCAAAGCAGATCAACATTTCTAATGAGGCTTTTTGCAAATTCCCTAAAATGGATATTGAGGAGCAGTAGCTAGAAAAAAGTGGAGATTTTTTTGAATTAGAGTAGATTAAGGGCATCTGGAGGGATGTCTTATGCTGCATCTGTGAGTACTTCATACTTGATGGAAGAAGCAAAAGATTCCACAAATTTCACTTTGTATTTCTCAATCACTTCAGACACAAAGTAAGAATCTCCTTTCCTTTTTATTTGCATTTTTCCTTGCTCCAAAGTCTATTCACTCATAGGAAAAAGGAATCTCATCCCATCCTGCATGAGAGGTTAATTATTATAATTGAAGGGCATTGTAAGAATAAGGTCATTGTAAATAATCCTTATTCGGGAAAAAACAAGGACCTACGGAGTAACAAGAAAGAAATAGTAAAAGGGAATGAAAAAGCTAAATTCAAACTCCCAAGCTTCAAAAACTAGAATGCTGATGAGGAAATAGAGTGGGAAAGTTCTAAAAACATTGGGGAGGAGAGTCTGGAGGAAGAGGGAGGAACATAAAGTGGGCATTTAAGTTCCAGTGAGGAAGAAGTGCACGATAAGAATGAGAAAGAAGGAGTCACTATAGAGGAAAAGTCTAAAAATAGCAACCATGAGTCTGAGGAAAACTAGCAAGTGTTTGAGGAAATCGATAAAGATATAGATGATCCTGCTATGGACCCTAATCCGATTAATGAAAAGGAAAATCTAGTTCAGGTCACTAACCAAATATTGGAAATGGGAGCTCAAGTAAAGCAAGTAACCAAAATGTAAGCCCTGCTGAAACAAAGGAATAGAAACGAATGGAAACGGAGGACTATATTGAAGAAGTTAGAAGCAGTCCTAAAAAGAACACAAAAGATTGGAGTGACAAAAGGTAGAATGATGAAAGGTACCCACCTACTAGATTGGCCAATTTCAAAGCTAATGCTACTCTTCAATTCGATTTATGGACGTATAAGGAGATAATGGAAATCAATAGGAAAATGGAAATAATGGAGGGTAAACAAGAGGCAGTTTGGAACAAAATCAATAACATGGAAAAGCAGATGAGGGATATTCCCATAAAAATCAAAGATTATGAGAACAACCTAAGGGAACTCATAAAGGAAAGCAGAACAAAGATGAAGGAGGTAACCTCTAGCATTTGTGCTACTGCTGTAAACATTGGAAAAAGAGCAAATGAGGAAATCAAAACTTTGGAGGGGCCTAGCAAGAGAACTAGACAAAGCTCAAGAAAGAAAGCAATGCAAGAGGGTTTTACGCAGGTGACTGATGCCATCCAGGACACTATTGTGAAAGGTAAGGAAGTAGTGAAGATGATATTGGAACTAGAAGAATAGTTCCTGGTTCTTTTAGTTGGTTCTGCTAGTTGGTTGTGATATCTGGTCTTGGTACCTAGTTTTTTGAACTCTTATTACTATGGAGTTTCCAGGTCTCTGTAAAACCTAGGGTCTATCTTTGGTTTTTCATTTGTTAGCTTCGGGTCTTTGTAACTTGGTTTTGTTACTTCGGTGAAATAGGTTTTAGGCTTGCCTGTGGACGTTACTATTTTATCTTTCTCCTTTTGTTCAGGGTTTTGGGGTCCCTTCAAAACCTGTTTTTACCTTAATCTAAAAAATGTAGGGGAGAGATACATAATTATGAGGCCTCTTCTAAGTATTTTATATGTAGGTAGTTCCCATTGATATAGGGTTCTTTGGGTAAACTTGACACTATATGCCCACTATCCCATTTTTCCCATAGTCACTTCAAGGGTGAGGAAACTAGGGTTTGGTCATTTAGCAAAGAAAAAAAACTTATGTGCAAGATATAAAAACATCAGAGCAAAGGTCATAAAAACCCTAGAATTTTCCAAGTGACTATATCTAGATCAAGTCTATATTCATTATTAGACACCTATGTCTAACTAAGACACCAAAGTCAACTCAACTATCCCGATATGATGCAAGTGTCTAAGACCACATAATGCAAATTTCTAGAATATAATGATTGATCTAGAATATAGATCCAGTATATTTATAGCCTATTCCATATCATTTTTTCATGAAAATAGTAAACTATTTAAGTATTATTATTTTTCATTTATTACAATATTAATCAATAGTTGTACTTTCTATTTTTATCATATTTTAGTATTATAAATTCATGATATATTTATGAGTTTTTAATTAATTGGTCTACTATAGATATGTTTATCACCCTTTTACTTATTAATTTATATATTCTTAACCCTATACTATATTGACCCATCTCAATTCAGGGTTTTTTTTTTGGTGAAATTGACCTTTGGTCCTAAACCCTAGAGATTAATCTAGGGTTTTCTAAATCTCTATTTATGATTTAAAAATTTTCACAAGTTAGAAACCATATTTAAATTTTTTATAAATATGTGCAATATGGATGCATATATAACCCGTTATGGGCTCCAATTTGTGATTATATCCATGGTTTGTTATTATAATTTCTTAATTAGACCTATCATTTAATGAAATAGGAAAATGTGTCAATCTAATGATAGGGTTTTTAAACAAAAGGAACACTTAATATCCTTTCATAATTCATTTCATAATATTATAAAATATATACATATAGACATCAATGTGCATGATATCAATCATTTTTTTCACCTAGATATCATTTGAGTGATAACCACCATCCCACACCCATTATTCACCCATAAATTCTCTTGAATCCACAGTCCATACTATCACTACTAAAAAAGGTAAAGGTGTGCAAAATAATATACCACTTGTTAATATATAATAGGTGCCTCTTAAACTAAAAATAATTTTCAAATCTAAGGGATATGACTTGATCATTTGAGCAACACACATGCTAAGATATCAATCCTTGAAATTTTAAATAAATACACTATCTATAATTATGTCCTATAAGAAGCATTACGTGATACCTAATTTCTAAGTGATATTGAAATAACATACTTTGTGTATATTATGCAAGACATCAATAAAAATGCAAAACTCATTACCTTTGATCCAAAAATTTTACCATATAAGGACATTATTGACCAAGTTTTGCCTTTGTTCATACAAATGATGATGCATAACAAGGGAATCAAAAGGGTTCTTGATGATAATGGATTAGGCCTAAACAGTATTAAAAATAAATTCTTAACTAATAGGGGTATTAGAACTAACCTTATTCAAAAATTAGTTATGCATATTAAGGGATTTGATAATTCACATAGGCCTCTAGTTGGTTAAATCACATTGGATGTGACTTTGAGGATAAAAAAAGATCCAACTACTTTTCAGGTAATGTCTCAATCATTATATTATAATTTGATTTTGGTGGGCCTTGGATACATATAATGGAGCTCATCCCATATACATTAAATTGATTTGTAAAATTGATACAATATGGGACCTCATTTATAATGCTTGCTAATGGTGAACCTTTCAAATTTTTAAAAATGATACATTTTGATATAGAGGGCATCCCTATAGTGGTACCAAGTATATAATATATTCAACTTGAGAATATAAATAATTTAAAATAGGTAAGTTAAGTACAATGGATTATTTGTCTCCAATTTCAAATAAATCACTAAACAACGAGGTGGACATGGATGCACATCAAGAGTAAGAATAATTCCTAAAGGAATCAATAATACCAAACTACAAAAAAATAAAACATTTGAACTTACTTTATTTTTCAATACTAAGAAAAAATATGGCCATATTTTAGATTACTATGACAATGATGATGATGTATCCCATGATATGATAGATGAGACATCACAAAAACTAAATTTGGATCCACTTGAGCATCTTTCATATCACCTATTCACACCTACTGGTCTTGGTACATATAAGCTAAATTAAACTATGAAGGGTATAAAACCAAATCAAGATAAGGGAAAAGAAAAATAATAGATGAACATGTAAATACTTTTTATTCCATACATACCTCTTTGGTGCATATATTTATTCAACCTTATAAGGGTAAAATGTAAATACATCATGTAAATAATGTGGAGGTATCTCATGACTCCAAAATACACTATAAATTAAAAACAAACCAAGATACTTTGGATACAATAATTTCTATGTTACTTGAACATATGATGATATATTTACCTCATAATAAGCATAAATCAAGTAGTAGACTATTTCCAAATAAGGATTACCATATTGTAGCTATCATCATATCATTGGCCATCATATAAATCAATGTGAGGCATTGTAAAACCAAATTAAGAAATACAAGAGTGAAAGACACATATAAGTTGTGCCTAAAAATGAAAAAAAATAGTGATTCAAAAGGTTCACAAGAAAACCATCCTTCAAAGCACATAAGACACATAGATCTAACTATTAATACTAATATTAATGGGGTCTATTTTCAACATCTAAAGTTTGAGACACAATTTATAGTACTACATTTATTAAATAGTTAGGACATAATACAACTGAATTAACATATTGTCTATTGATGCAAGAATCACATGGGTACATCCACATACCATTCACATGTGGACTAGAGAAGATTCCTATGATCATTTGGATATTATATTGGGAACCACATTTGACATTGAAATTTAGACAACATTAGTTCATTTATTGGAATGTAACATTGAATACTAAGGATATGTGTATCACCTTTATTAATAGGGATATGGAAATTCTTCTACACCACGATGGATATGGCCACCCCATACTAACAATTGATATAAAATAATTACATAGAAACATTAAAGAGGACTAGACCATACACTATTTTAACCTATATAACAATGATCTAAACAATACCTATGATCTAACCTAGGTTTAAACACATAATATTCTAAAAATACACAAAAAAATAAAAAATCCAAAAATATTTTCAACATTTACATGTTCTATTAGATCCCTAAAATGTATGTTGTTAGTTCCATGTTGATATATATCATATCATATATTTATATATATACATGTATTTCATGTATCTTTTTAGTGTGATACAGGCATACGCAGACACATGATTTATGCACTTTTAGATGTTAGGCCTTCCATATACTCATGTCATATAGACATTGGGGGCATCTACTTATGTGATCATGATATACCCAAGTTATATCATTATATGATCATTTTTAATTATCATTTTTGATCTTATATACTTACACTTATCCATGCTTATATCTTTTTCAGTATACTTGATATGCTATGTAATTAATATTTTTTCCTAACACATATATCTAGGGAATAGTATGATATGTTTATGCTAGTTACTTATCATTCCCTGGTTTATTTTTTGGACTTTATTGAGTGTGTTACTTGATTTATATTATCATGCATTATATTAATTGAATGGGAATTTGAATATGCTCCATTGATTATTACCTCAGTGCCTATTTTTGTCTATTGTGACATTTTCATATGTCATGGTTTTTTGTATGTGGACACTTGAACATGTATTTATATGCCTTATGGAAATTTAACTAAGTCATATCCCTTTGATTATGTGGCATTTAACATGACTCTTTTTTGAGGTCTCCATGGAACATCATATTTTGATTTACTTTTGAGTGCTCATGTGTGTGTTCTTGATTATTTATTGAGTTTGTATTATTACCATTTAGACATTTCCATGATCTATATCATGTATCTTAGTCCTTGATGTGATCACATTCTATGTTCTTCAATGATATATTTACCTAGAAATGTTTTATATATATGATACATTCACATATTATACAATTATCTTATCATTTTGAGGTAAGGTGATTACCAATTTCTAGTTTGCCTCACCTCAAAATGGGGGCATATCAATAGAGGCATGTCATAGAGGTATGACCTCCACATTGTTTATAGTTTTTATATCTAGTGGGGGTATGTTATGGGAACATGTTCTCCACACCTATACCAATTCTTAGTTTAATATTTTAGTGGGGGAATGTCATGGGAAAATGTCTTACACACTTGAAAATTTTCAAATTGGCTAAATTACATAGTTATATCATTCAAATACACATTTATGGTAGCATTCTATACATTGGTACCATTTTTACACCCAAGTTTCATCTTAAGATGTATATGAGATGCATATTCCATGTAAAATAACACCTTAAATTATAAAATCAAATTATCTTTTAGATTTTTAAATACTTCTATGGACTTTAGAATACACCAGGATAAACTTTTACAAATTGTTATTAAGCTAGTCTAATGTAGTAATTGGTTTTATTTCAATAAGGTTGAGGTGATTACATCACTCAATATTATCATGTTTATAGGATGGGGTGATTAAATAATCAACCCTCACTAGATTTATAGTGTGAGTTGACATGGATCACTCATGATTACCATGTTATTAGTATGCTTAGATTGCACAATTGAGATAATATCAACTGTCAGGTGGAAAATAAAATTTACTCTAAGGTTTGGGTAAGTTGTCAACTAATATTTATATATATTCAATTTTTAGTTTTACACTTTTCCTAATCTCATTTTTAATGATCCATAATGAAGCATCTATTGAAATGTATTTGGAAAAAGGCAAGATGGTTGCATCGATACACATGTGTACTACTAACCTCATTCTCTTTCCTTTTAAGAATTTAAAATTATTTAAATTCCATATTGTATTCATTAATTATATACTATAACATGCTCTTGGTTTCACATTAGTCATCAAAAAAGCACTCAAGTTAGACTCATTCAAAGGCAAGGTGTGTTATACACACCTATGTGTGCATTCATTTTCCTTTAAACTAATAATTTCATTACTAAATTAAAGTGGGGGGGATGTAGACACTAAATTTGAATTATATGACACCTCCATCTTATATACTTGACAATTAATTCTCATGGTGTACCCTTTGGTTCCTAAGACCTTACCACTACCAAAAATCTCACATCCACTAGCTCTTGTGCATATCATTTATCTCTTAGTCTAACCATATGTTATTATGATGAATAAGCTTTCTATGCTATTAAAAATTATATAACCCTAATTATTATCATGCTCTATGAGTTTTTGACCTATAGTTATTTTCTAGCTTCCCAAACACTTACATCCTAGCTAGATGCTTATATCGACACTAGTATCCTTTTCTAAACTAAGTGTCTAGTGACCTAAATTCATGAAATTTGGAAATGAAACATATCCTTATGGTTATAATATGTGATTTAGTGAGATAAATTTCCAAAGGGGATTGGTCAATATACAATATCAATACTCATTCATTCCTCACCTAACATACACCTAACAACTCACAAGGAAACTTATGAAAAGTACTTAGTCAAGAATTCAAGTGAATAAATCATTATTATTCTTTCTTATTTCAATATTAGTCATAGGGACAACCCATTTTTAGGTTTAAAGTATTGAAATAACATTCCATGATCCATATTTTTGAAGTTATAAGCTAGGTCACTCTATATACTTGATTATCACACATTACATCCTTATGAACACACAAGCGAAGTGCCCATTGGCATAAGGGTCATTGGGGTAGATTGGTACTATTTTTAAACTAACCCAATTTTCCCATAGTCACTCCAAGAGTGAAGAAGATAGGGTTTGATCATTTGATAAAGAGTGACAACATGTGTGATATTTGAACACACTAGAACAAAGGCAATAGAAATAGCAAAAGGTTCCAGGTGGTTGCATTAAGATCCATTCAATATTAAATATTATCCATCTACATCCAACTAAGACACTAGTGTCAACAC
The DNA here is from genome assembly GCA_037957365.1 of Torreya grandis. Lineage (NCBI taxonomy): Eukaryota > Viridiplantae > Streptophyta > Pinopsida > Cupressales > Taxaceae > Torreya > Torreya grandis. Next base: position 77,413 of record JARHVA010005595.1, on the reverse strand, counting down.
AACTATCTAGATCTGACATAAGTGTTCAAGGCCATAAGATGCAAATTTTTAGAATCTGATGATTGATCTAGAATCCAAATATAGTATATTTCTAGTCTATTCAATATCATATCTACATGTACATAATAAACTAAGAACTCTTATTTTCTATTTATTTTAATATCAATTAGTAGCTTTACTTTCTATTTTTAACATATCTCAGTATTATAAATTTAGGATATTATTTATCTAAGTTTAAAATTAATAAGCACACTATAAATTTGTTTATCACCCTTGTGATTATTCATTTTTATATTATTAACCTTATACTATATTGACCCATCTCAATTTAGGGTTAAACAATAGCAAAACAACCTCATGGGGTGGTGAACACTATCGTATATTGGTCTTTGAGTGTAATATAAATTTGATTGTATCTAAAAAAAACCATCCATGAGTGATAACATTTCATGGCCCACTATAGATTAAACTATAATGTTAGTATTAGGCATTGAGAATTCATATTTTAGGGAATATTTTTTGATATCTCAAAATATATGGAAAGACAAATCCTCACTAGCTGCATTTTTTGTAAATTTTTTTGATGAGTTGACATCAGGGTGCACCATGAGATGATGGAACACTAAGGATGGATCTAGCCAAGGCATATCAGTATATGACTAGGTGAATATGTTGATGAATTCACTTAGGAGAGAAACTAGAATGTCATGCTCTTATGGAATGAGTAAATCTTCAATCTTTATTATCCTATGATTATCCTCCATTCCACTATTAACATCAATAATGTCCTCAACAAGTAGTGTTGAACCCTCTTGTAGATGCATTAGCATAAGAGGGAGGTGAAATTATTCATCTGTTTGGTGCTTTATAAGATCATATTTCTCTCCCATAAAGGATGAGTCTGAGTAGACATGTTAGGTAGTGACCATGTAAATGTGTCTAAAAATTATCACCAAATCATTATAGGATTCCTATTTATGTGGACAAAGATCGACCCCAATTTTAAATATCTTAGGATCATTACGATCTTGTACCAACTTATATGAAGATTTGATTTCTATATTCATTAGTGACTTATAATTTTTTCATTAATTAATGTATATATATATATATTTGTAATTATCTGATAGTGCCTAAGAGAGGTTTCCACCATGGGACATTGATATATAATATTTGATGTTTTTATGATTAAGGAGCTCTTCTTACTACCCAAAGTAGGTGGATAAATTGAGGTTGATCTAAAATCCTTTATTGTGATCACCTAATAAAATCCATCCCAAATTCTCATAAATTCATAAATAGCCTCATAACTCTAAAAGATATCAAAGGGTATATCGTCTTGTTAGTCCTAAGCTATGAGGTCAGGGTATTAGAATTCAAGGTGGATAGTGAAAATGACTATATAATGAAAAATATTTATGTGAATGAGCTCATCATAGAGGATATAAAATGACAACATGTTTTCATTTAAAGCATCATCATCAGAGATCATGATACTATAACTAATGAGACCATAGGGGTCAACCCCAAGTGGTTTATATCTAATACCATGAGGTTATGGAAACTCAAAAGGAGGGATATGATTAAGGATCCCTTTTTAATTAATACTCAATCCTTTTCCATTATATTCCATGAATTCACATATCTTTTTGGTGATGGGGTATTCCTTTCTTTAATAACATGAGGCAAACCCATCACTGCATAACTAGGACTCTTTATAATTATTAACTTGTTCATTATCAAGGAGGCCATTTTTGACAAAGGAGAGGGAGACAACATTATAATAATTTGTTTCCTTCCATAAAATACATGTTGGGCCTACCAATATTATTAGGGGAAGTGGGGAGTTTTTTAACATGGAAAGTGTCATGAATCTCATATTCCCCACAAAGTTTATCTATGATTTTGAAATGTGATGCAACTTAGGGAGGTAGATGATTGGATGTGGATGGTAGGTCATCCAAATGGATATAGGAGGATGATTTGGTAGCTTATGGTGTCACATTCTTATCCTTGTTAGAGACATACTTATTGACTATTATTTAATGGAAAGAATAAAATAAAATATATTTGTAAACCAAATGATGTAAATAATAAAATGAAAGGAGAAGAATAAGAATTATCACCAGAATGAGACCATAAAACATGTATTTCATTAAAAATATGGCCTACTTGATCCTTATCCTCACATTGGCATATAAAGGGTTTTTAACTTCCTCTCACATGACTCTTCTTCTCCGTGACTATTTGACTTCTTTATTTTTGCCACATATATTTATTTTATTTAAATAATACTAAATATTATTCCCCTTTACCTTTGCTAACACTAACATGTACTTATGTAAATGTTTCATCGTGAGACACACAAAGGCTCTAAAAATTCAATTTTTTACATTTTTTTTGCCTTATAAATGCATTTAAGGTAACTAATATAATCCTACTCCTACTCTCCATGGAATCTCATGATAGAGTCCCCACTCTTCTATAACTCACTCCACTATAATTTATCCTCTATACCCACTCTGTACACACTTAGTATTCTCAAACTTTTATCAATTAATAACACTCTCTATCTTGCTGGAACCCATCAAGTCTCAATCTCTCTAAGTGCATGCCTTAAAGGGTGTATTGAGAAAGGGGTGGGAAGACCATTGGTACTTCATAAGATTGTTGTCCCTTTTTTCACTTGATATATACACACTTGTCTCCTAAAAACCATTCACCTAAGCTTGGACTTCTCTTTTACACACTCCTCTAGTCTTTTACCACCTCCAATAGCCCTTTTACTAACCTAAAACCTATTTTGATAGTTTACATGACTATGTTGGATGTTTCAACTTTGACCTCTTATTGACAAAACTTATTTAGGGTCTAGGTCAAACCCTGGTTGACCTAGTCCTTGACCTAGTGAGTTTTTATCATTAATGATACTAGGTCTACTAGGTTAACCCTATCGAATAAAACTTTTAGAAGGATTTAGGGTTAGATCTGCCTATATAAACACAATAATTTCACCATTTTTAAGATAAGAGAAGAAGAAGTAATATATATTATGGATTTTTTAATCCATAATTCTACTTGAGAAGCAAGCTTAAGGTTTTATACTTTATTTGGAGATATGGATCTTGTCTTATGGAGAAGTATTTTGAATGCATTGATAGGTTGTGTATCCTAGAGATGATTTATCCTTGTCATCCTTACCTACCATAACAACCTCTTGTGAAGCACCTTGGTTAAGGGAGACATTGAGGCTTAGCAGGTTCATCTTCAAAGGTAAGTCTTCATAACTTTTTCCCTCCTTTGTAAGATTAGATAGATATGCATTTTCACTTATCTTCCATGCATTAGGATTTCATATACATTAATTTGAGTATATGTCTTCTATGAATGTTTAATTTTAGCATTTATTACCTCCACTTTGTGCCATAAGCTTTGGTGAACACTCTATTAGAATTTTCCTTTACTTGTTATTAGTATAGTGAATATGAAAACATAGAACTTATTTAGGGTTATTACATAGTTTTTCTTGATTGAAGGCTTTTGAACCCTCCCTAGTGATATTATTATGGTAAGATATCCCTTGATTAGGTCTAATAGATCCATCTTGGTCATGACCCTAATTATATAATGTATCCCTAATCAAAAGTGTAAGTAGGATCTATCTTTTTTGAGCTAGGATTAATTTATAGATTTGACGAATTTATGATTGCATACATTTGGTGAACCTGACATGAATATAACCCTTGTAGTTTTTTTTTCATTCTTTTCATTTCTATCATTCCATTATTTTTCTATATTTGTGATACTAGGTTGACCAGGCTAGTATAGTTTCTAACTCATGTGCACAGGTTTAATACATGGTCAGATGAAAGTGACTCTATTCTTTCTATGTAGATCTTCATAAAATACAAGTTACTAGATCAAGTAGGTCAACGCAATAGTCTTATTCAATTTGAGATAGTAGACTATGTAAAATAGTTTAACTTAGTCTCTTATTCAACTTTAGAATAATAAACTAAGTTGTTCAGGTTTATTTAGTATCATAGTTAGCTTCTAGATAAAAAACTAGGTCAATCAGGTCAACTCATTCATCTTAATAAGCTTTAACAAATAGGGAATTACAGAACTAGGTTGACCTAATTAACATAGTCATTAAAACTTAAAAGAAGCATTTAAAGCACTTCAATAGAAAATTCACACTCCTTAGCATCTTAAAACCCACCAAGGTTCCTTACTTTCTCTCTCTTTCAATTTGGTTATTCATTACATTTATATTTTTCTCAATTTTGTAGTCTTCAAAACTGTAATCTTATAATAAATTATGTCGATTTAGTCAACCTAGTTCTATAGTTTGTTTTCTATCTAAAATAATAGGTTGACTAGGTTGACTTAGTTATTAAGGACTCTTGATTTTATATTATAGTAGTAACCCTATCAAATATATTCTATAATGTTTTCATACAGTGTCATCTGAACTAATTCTATACCGTGCTTAATTTGAGAATTAACAACTATATTCTAGTGATTATTTCACACTTTAATTTTCAACTATTTTCATCCTTAGATTAGCTCACATAGTCTAATTAGTTGGTTTTTAAATATACCATTTAGATTCATTATTTTTATCTTTCTTTCCTACACTACCAAATCACATAATTTCAAAACACATTTAAATATTTGTCTACCCAAGGCCAACCTACTTGGATTTCATCACCAAGAGGGAAACCAACATGGTTTTTTGGCCAAGTATAAACATGTGGTTAATGGTATATATTGGCAAAGCAACCAACACCCTTAATGCTATGGGATTATGAAGTGAGGGGGTAGGCCCCAATACCAAGCTAATACCATTGCCAACACAAATCTCTTTCAACCTAAACATCTTGAAACCATCCATAGATTGATTTCTAGTTCCCTAATTTTAGCCAAATTCCCTATCACACTTAAAATAATAATTTATTATAATATAAAAATATTTAGGATGACCACTTAGCATTTATGTTTTAGTTGACTACTTACTATTTACTCATTATATGTTATATTGCAAAAACTTGAACTAGCCAATGTTGGTACAAGGTTTTTGGCTATGTGCCCAATTGGATCATTATCATTGATCTAATTTTTTATGTGTTTACTTCCATTTCTTGTTTCAAGTACATTAAAATTTAGTTCCATATTTTTAACACATTATCATTCTATTTAACATAATCTCTTATAGATTGTCTTTTTCCTTGATTATAGTACTACATCGACATGGTCAACCCATTACTCATTTCTGCCTATCAGGTTATAGTACTAAGTCAACTTAGTAAAATTTTTATCCTTATTAGGTCATCATTTATCTCAAGTTATAGTACTAATTTGACCTGGTCAACTCTATATCCTTGTTGGCTCAGTCTCATACCTTATTTTTTGTACTAGGTCAACTTGGTTGATTCTATACTCTTATCTATCTTATCTCTCTTTTATTTTACATCAAATTTTCCTTCTCTAATATCTCTCCTTCACCATGAAATTCATGTTTGAAGACAAAATTGAGTTTAATTCAAAAAATATGATGAGTCTTACCAACCCTAATAGGTTCTCCCATAATCAATTTTTATCCCCTACCCTAGATAAAAGTAATGTTCATGTATCCAATCACACTACAAACTATGGGACCCCTCCTCATTCATCTTCATTTCATAATCATCTCTTATCATTTAAAGATAAAAAAAATTAGAGTATACACTAGAAATTCTTTTCTTCATCAATGATTTTTATCAACATTGAGGAAAAGATCCTTCTACTATTTAACATCTCATGATAAGTGGTCAAGTCGAGGAACCCCATTCACCTTCTCCCACATTCTCACATGGATTTAAGGAGACTAGATTCTTTGATTCCCAAACTCTTCCCTCTATTTTGACCCCTTCTCATACCATGAATTCTTCCTCTTTGATTTCCTCTACCTCCATGCTTAGTATCTCTACTAATATGGTAGGTTTTACATCTAGTGGGCCTCTTCCTAAACCCACTCTTCTCAATTCTTCTACTAGTGCATAATTTACTACCCATGGTAATCATGCCTATAGTTTTTCTCTTTATCATCCCTATACTAGTCCATATTTTGCCACACAATAAAATTATGCCACTAGTGCCTCACTTACTAATAGTTCTTATCAAGCTCCTACTAATATCCATAGTGGCACCCAAGTCACTACTACCAATTCTAATACTTCAAACAATGATAATAATGAAACTCAAACCCATAAAATAATATTAGAAAGTCTTAATAAAATGAATGATTTTCAATCTAACAATACAAATCAAATGATTCAAATGCAAAATCATCTTATCCATCTTCAAACCCGCCCTCAATAAATGTCATGGGGCATGCATAATCAAAATGTTCCCCACATCCTCTTCAAGATTCATATGGTAATATTATCCCTCAACCTCCTCTTGTTAATAAAAAAACCAAGAATCTTAAAAATGAGCCTCTTACATCTTAAATTTATAGTATTGAAAAAGGAGGTATCCCCCCTACCATTTCGTATAACGGGTCAACCGATCCTACTCTTCATTTAAAAACATTTGGAAATCTATATAAAGACTGGGTCAACTTAAACACCTTTGTTGATACCAAGATATTAGAAAAGAATCTCATGGGTGATGCTTTAGATTGGTACAACTAACTCAAATCTCATTCCATCACTAGTTTGGAAGATTTAGTCAATGCTCTAGTTCAAGAGTTTGAAACTAATGATCTCCCTAAGAATACCTTGGCCTATTTTATCAATTATAGGAAACTTGAGACCAAAACCACATAAGATTTCATTAAATTATGGAAGAACTTGTCTAAAAAATGTGAACATAATATGGTAAATGATAAATTTTTCCATCCATTTACCAATGCTCTTTTTCCCAAGTTGTAATATCAGGTCCAAACTCTCTCTCCACATACTTTGGAAGAGACCATTGACTAAGTCAAGCATCAGGATTTCCTTATGTGTTAATTAGAGGCATCCAAAACTTATATATGTACTTAAATGTTACTTAATAATAAGAATCATCATGATACCCCACCTCATTGGATGATCCTATGGTAGCATCTACCCTAACTCAAGCAGGCTGATTCATACTAGTAAGGGAGGCTACGAGACAACTATAGGCATGTGGAGATGGGATACATCTAAAAAAAAGGGTGGGATCAGGAGAGGTAAAGGCATGGTATGCCTTTGATTAGAAGAGTTTTGTGTATATGGATACTATTATCCATTTGGGACAAGTACAATCATAGGTGGCCAACTTATAGGGATAGGTAGTAGGCTTGAGATCTTGGACATCCTTATTATAACATACTATTTAGAGGGGATAGTCTAAGGCATATATGGGTAGTTTGGTTAGGACATGAGATAGACATGATAAAGCCTAGAATTAGAGCTAGAGTGATGTATTTTTTTACTTTGTATTAAAACACATGATATATATAGAGATATTTTGTTTTGACTATTGGATGTTGATTTTATGGGTTGTATTTTGGATATTTTGGTTGTGGTTGTGTATGCATGGATATATTTCATTCTAGCACATGTATTTATATTTTTTTATATATGTTATGGGAAGTATATGTGTGGTGTTTTTTTTCTAGCATTATGTAACATGCATGCATGGTTAAAAAGAAATAGGTGAAAAGACTTGGAAAAGTATAATTAATCAAAGACAAATGCACTATAGACTATATTATGATGGGAAATGTGTAATAAAAAAAGATGAATAAATATAATAAATCAAGAAAATGTGCTAAATAAGAGGTAATTTTTTTAAAACCATGAGAAAGAGTAACACTAAATTAAAATAAGTAAAATAACACTAAATCACATTGGGAAGAATGAAAATAAAGTAATAAAATGGAAAGCACGTGAAAGAACAATGGTATAAAAAAAATCAATTAAGTCAAGTAATCATACTAAATCACATTGGGAAGTATAAAAGAGAAACAAAAATTGGTAAAAATGGTCTTAAAATAATCACACTAATTCAAGTTGGAAAGTATGAAAAACTTAAGAAAAAGTGGTTAGATTCTTACATGCAATCATAAAATAATAAGATAAAAGTGAAATATTAATTAATTAATCATAAAACATACTAAATCAAGATGGGAAGCATGTCAATGATGTGTAACTCATAATCAATCACATCTTATCTCATATTTGACATGTAATTTTGTTATGATTTGGATATTGGAAAATTTTATGAGAAAGGGCAGGTCCTATCCATGGTCTTACACTAAAACTCACAAAGGGAACACCAATAAGGTGGAAATAATGTTAAAATATGGTAAAAGGGGATGTTTGGAATATTAATGTGAAATTTTTGGTAATTTGTGAAGAAGGTGAACAAAATAATATTTCTCAAGGGGAAATATTGCGATTATAGCGAGTGAAAAAAAGAATATAAGAAGCATAAGTTAGGAATATTATGAGAATACCTTAGGAGACATGAGGCACACTAAGGACATGAAAAAGACATTAAGTGACTAATGACCATCAATATACAAAGAATACATGTTTACTATAGGCACAAAGTTATGTAGGAAAATAAGTGTGGTACTAAGATCAAATCATGTAGGTAGTTTTGAGCAAAAAAGTAAAAGGGGCCTAACTTACCGCAACATGTTCCCCATTCCTCAAAACCCCTTATAGAGTCATTGGTATACTACAAATATTGGGTACTTGCATGAGAAAGTAGTAGGTAGCACTAAAATATTTTTTAATTCTCCTTTTATAATCTACTATCCTACCACACCCCAATGGGCCTCAACTCTATCATGATGCCAACTATGGAGTTTGATATTCAATTAGAAAAAGGAGATATGCTTAGAATCACATCTTTTAGTGTGATTTGAATTTTGATAATTTTTAATGTTACCTTTTAGATCATTTCCTTTTGTTAGATGATTTGGATTTTGAATATATATATATATATATATATATATATATATATATATATATATATATATATATATATATATATATATATATATATATATAGCTTTTAAGATTCCTCCTCCATATGGACTTAGAATGACCAATCGTGAGAGATAGATTAATACACATGAATGAGATTTAGGATTTTACTAAAGGAAGCTAAGTATCTAAAGACAAGACTGACTAGAACACTTAGGCTTAAATATGAACCAACATGTTATCTCAAGTCTCAACCATGCGTATGCTTAGTTTATGAAAGGGATTCAAGGGGAGTAAGGGGATATCCAAAGTGGACCGGTAAAAGGAGATTATAATGATATTAATTATTTGCTAACTAATCACATGGTAAATGAGTAATGACTAAAGGGAGCAAGGTTTGTATAACCAAGTCATAATAACTATTATTTGTGTTTATAGAAATAAGATAACAAATAATAATGAAAAATAATAAGATAACCATAAGAAAATTAAATTGAGAAGAAAAAGAATGTAATTATGAAAAATAATGCATAAGATAATGTAAGAATAATAATGGCATCATAAGCAACATGTAGTGTAAAATAAAAGTCACTTTGTAAGATAGATAAGAATTTGACATAATATCAAATGATATAATATATATAAGTGTAAATTTAGAGCACACATCCAATACAAATGAAAATTTAAGAACACCACGAATGTGTTCATAAATAATGATATATTTGTCCACAAACATTATACATAACATTTAATAAGTCTTTATGAAGTTTAATAAGAACTGTAGCTAAAGTCTCATCAATCTTTAAGGAAAGTTTAGAAAATACTTTACTTCAAATCTCCTTGAAAAAAAATGTAGGAATGCCTAAAGGATTATGCTGATGAGGGATATCATGTAGGGGATGATTTATAGAATGTATGGGAGTGGATTCTATGGGACATGAAGGGGTCACCAGTGGGTAAGGTGCCATTGGTGAAGGTGGATCTACAGGTGAGGGAATCACGAGTGGAGAAATATTAGGTGGATAAGGGACCACAAGTGGAGATGGAATCAAAAGAGGTGGAATCATGGTGGAAAAAGGGGGATCCTTCTTGTGAGAGTGACCTATGGGAAGAAGAGTAGAAGGTGTAAGGATGGTTATGATTTAATCATTAATTTGCTACTAAATAATGTGACAACAATTAGTGTGATGTGTACCACATTGGTGCCATAGACAATATACCTCTTCATACTTAGGAATATACTCAGGTAATATTTTTGGGTGAGGTATAACCTTGTATGAGGGTTGAGGAGTGGTAGGATGCAAGGTGTCAATATATTGTCACAACTTTTGACAATGTGTGGATGAAAGGTTATCAGTGCCTTGGAAGTAAATGATATTATTGTGAGTAGATTTGATAGGTATAATCACAAGAGGAGTGAAAACAAAAGCCAAGTAAGTTTGGTATAATGAAAAATCTCTAGTCTAATGATTGAAAATTTTATGAATGTCATAATAAAGCTAATCAACTAGTCATAAGCATCTTAGGGATAAGTTAGCTAGAGGGATCTTAGTATCTGGTGAAGTGATAGGGACTAGTCATAGCATGATCCATAAGCATAATCTTATGAGGCTCTTTAGAAACTAGATGTGTGAAAACTATCTCTACCCTATGATTAGGAGGGAAACATTAAAATTAGGAATGATATAGGATGGAATATGAGGAGATATATTGAAATATTGAAGCAAATAAGAATGATAAAGAACAATTTTAGCATCTCAGGCCTAAACAAGACCTTATAATAATGGATCATCTAAGGTATGACCATCATCATAATCAAGTTTATTAAGACCAATGGTGAAAGTAGAAATGACCTTGTCATCTGATGTGGTGTGATTAATGGAATGTTGAATCTTAGTTAAGACAATGAGGATGTCATCACAAGGTGGTTGATGAGAATGAGGTTGTAAAGAAGAAGGAAGTTAAAAGATGAGATGAGGTGAAAGATCAGAGGTTTTAATCTTGAGATTGATCTCTTTAGTCACATCATCATCAAAATCTAGGAGGCTAGGGGGTATATTCCCAAAGAGTTTGGAGTGACCATTGTAACCTCAAGTAGAATTGATAGGAAAATTAAATCATTAAGATTCATAAAATGGAGTGCTTATCAAGGGTTCAAGGGTAGGAATATTAAATATTCTATGGTTTAAGAATTGTTCAAAATTCCAAAGTACATCACTCTAGCTCTAAGGTTGGGCTCTATCATGTTTATCTTGTGGCCTAGCCATGCTACCCATATATGCCTCAAACTATCCTCTCTGAATAATATGTTGTAATGAGGATGTTTGAGATCTCAATCCTACTACCTATCCTTGTATGTTGGCCACCTAGGCCTGTACCTATCCCAACTAGATAGTGGTAGCCATATGCATGGATCTCTCCTAATCTAAGGCCTACCATGCTTATGCCTCTACTAATCCCACCCCTATTGGTAGATGTATCCCATCTCCATATGATTGTAGCTACCTCATGACTTCCCATACTAGTTTGAACCAACCTACTTGAGCTAAGGTAGATGATACCATGGGATAATCGAATGAGGTGGGGTCATATGACACCAACACCCCAGACAAAATATCATGGTGCAATCCCATCAGTAGGGATCCCCATCTGACCTCCTCCTTGTCTATAAGATCTACAAAATTCAAACTTGATAGATATTAGATCACATATATATATCTTGTAATCTATCTATATAGCTAGTATTTTATATCAAAAACTAATAAAAATACAACCATTTATTACCTATCCCAATATCACCAATGACCGTCTCTCTATCTACTCATCCATCAAACATGATCTCTCAATTGGCTCATCTCTTGAATAACTCATCTATGGTATCCTATTAATCAAATAAAACCCTTGGGTCACTACTTATTCCCATATTGAGCCTTGCCTTAGTGGTGCCTCTATAGACCAGCTCTGCCTTGGGTTGATTGATGGGTTATCCTAGATGACCACCCTCTATGTTCTATCTCACTACTAGAATCTCCATGGATGGTGTGACTAAGGTGGACATTACTCCTACTATGGTGATAGCTATGGTACCTTCTACACCCCTATATCCACATCCATGCCCTTTCTATCTATTGACTATCATGTTTGACTAGTTCATGGTCTCACACACTAAAATCTAATCTTTAATATCTTAACTATTGATCCTCCTCCTTCTCTCCCTCTTATCTCCCTCTGTTTTTAAGCCAAAAATTTAGGCACCACTATAAGAGCTACCAAGTGAGGGAGTCTAAACTATATTGAAAAGTGTGTCATCAACTATGGCTCTACCTACCAAGTTTAATGGCCCATGATCCACACTCATGCTAACCCTGACACCATAGTCACCTAACTAAGAGAAATAGTCATAATGTGTGCATAAGGATACTACATGATCTCTCCTCATGTGACTATATGTAGTATTGGAATGTGGGGCATAACCCATGCTACCTAATCCTATCTCCATATCAAAACCCAAGGCAAATAATCATTAACCACATAGGGAAACCTAACTAGCTAGTACATCAAAAACCTCTCATATATATAGGCACTCAGTAGTACCACTAGTCCTATGGTATCATTCCCTTTCGATAACATCTTATACATATCATGCATGAGCTGAACCTAGATAACAAAACCCAAGTCATAGAGTACCCCCTAATCTAATATGGACTAACACAAGGATATCACATATAATGGTACCTTGCCATTTGACTTATGACATAACACTAGTGCTATCATAATTCCTATCAAAACCTTATATATATCTATAATCTATGTAATATACACATAAAATAGACTCACCTTTAGTCTTGAGTAAATTCCATTTGAGCATGTCACCCATCAAGCTAATGCTTGCCTCTCTTCCTACTCATCTGGTATCCCCATGATCACCAGTGTCCCCCTAGAGGAATTCCAAGCAATGCATATACATCCTCTAAAGTTATACCAACCTCTATGGTATCCCCATACACCACCCATATAAATGTATTAGTTAAATATTCCTAGGCTCCTAGGATCATGACCATAAGATCAACACTCAATGAGACCTACCACATCTTTATGATGCCTCCCAAGCCCAATGTGACTAATATAGCTCTATCTAAATCCATCAGGCACTCTAATAGATTAGGTAGCCATGACACATCCACCAATTAACAAAATCTCTAGTACTCATGCAAAAATCAAACAACAATAGATGTATTAGACCTCTATGTCACTCATATTCAACATACATTCTTTTAATTTTTTTTACCAAAATCAACTAATTTGCCTTAATTTATTCATTTCTTACCAATTTGACCTATTTTCCACTAAATCAACCACTATAGTACTAATTCAGCCACCTTATGGATTAAAATTACTATATCAACCATCTTCCTTCATTTTAGTAATATATCAGCCACTTAGAAACCAACTAAGTCAACCCTATAGTACTAAGTCATCCCTTTGTAATTAAACAACTGAGTCATCCTTCTTTTTTCCCCTATATTACTAAGTAAGCCTTTTATACTTAAAAAAATATGTTTTCCTTGATTTACTATGTCATCCCTTTCCCCAATAAACTAAGTTGGCCATGACCTACTAGGTCAGCCCTTTCAAAAATTTATTTTCTACCAACTAAGCCGAATGGGTCAACCTTGTTCTTTCAATGTGATGAATATTTGACCCATTTTAATAAATGCCTTAGGAATTTATTGCTCTAACCCCATTGAACCTAGTGTCCCTAACAAGTTTCTAGGGTTCATTCTAGTATCTTGATTTGGTCTAAATAACAAATTCTATCAAACACTCAATTTCAAATAAAAACTCTCAAAAAATGAAATTGTTAGTTGATTATCTATGCTACACTCATTGTAGCTACTATGCATCCTTCTCATCTTAGTTGTCATCTCCTCACCATCTTATCTCTCTATACGCTTGCTAGGTTTCTCAAATCTCTCTCTTTTTAGAATAGTCAATAATAAAAAATGAATTCTTTTTCACCCTATTTATATTTACTATTCACAAATATTTACCCTTCAAATGTTTACCATTAGATGTTTTGATCATATCTTTTTTCCTGCTAACTCATTTTTTGAATCATAAAAAGTTTTAAAATCCTGATGTCATAGAGAATATTTCTATCTATTACATGCATAGGTTGTAAAAATTTCAATTATTTGCTCTTTTACGCTAATCTCTATAGGTTCACCTAATGTTCCTCACATTGGATGCATTCACATCTCTTGCATCTCCTTATTTATATACAACACTAAGGTAAGTAAAGGTATGTATTCTTCAATTTTATCCTTTAATTTTTCTTATTTGCTACTTATTGTACTTTATTTAGCATCAATTTTATGTGCTATGTTCTTTTTACTAAAGCACCATCCCATATTGCACTTACATGACATGTGATGAAATTTTAGTGGCATACACACACACACACACACACACACACACACACACACACACACACACACACACACACACACACACACACACACACACACACATAATATTTTCAAAATTTGATCAATTACTGATGCTTTCTATCTTGTAGGAACCTATCAAGTCTTAATATCTCTAAGTTCACACCTTAAAGGGTACACTGAGAAAGGGGTGGGAAGACCATTCATGTTTCACAAGATTGTTATCCCTTTTTCCACTTGTTATCTACATACTTGTCTCTTAAAAACCATTCCCCTAAGCTTGGCCTTCTCTTTTTCACACTCCTATAGTCTTTACCACCTTTAGTATCCATTTTCCTAACCTAATACCTCTTTTTATAGTTTACATGACTATGTCAGTTGTGTCAACCTTGTACTCTTAGTGATAAAACTTATTCAGGGTCTAGGTTGGCCCCTGATTGACCTAATTTGTGACCTAGTGATTTTTTGTCAATAATGGTACTAGGTCGACTGGGTTAACCCTGTTAGTCTAAAACTTCGTAAGGGTTTAGGGTTAGATATACCTATATAAATGCAATCATTTTACCATTTCCAAGAGAAGAGAAGAAGAAGTAATATATATTGTGCATTTGCTTATCCACCATTCTACTTGAAGAACAAGCTTAGGGTTTCATAGTTTCTTTAGAGATACAAATCTTGTCTTTTAGAGAAGTCTTTCAGATGCATTGCTAGGTTGTGTAGCCTAGATATGATTTATTCTTGTCATCCTTAAATAACACAACAACCTATTATGAATCACCTTGGCCAAGGGAGAGATTGAGGCTTGGCAGTCACATCTTCAAAGGTAAGTATTCCTAACTTTGTTCCTCCTTTATAAGAGTAGATAGATACAAATTTGCACTTCTCTTCCATGAATTAGGATTTCATATGTATTGACATGAGTATATGTCTTCTATAGATGTTTAATTTTAGTGTTTATTACCCCCACTTTGTGCCACAAGCTCTGGTGAGCACTAGATTAGACTTTTACTTTACTTTTTATTAGTATAGTGAATTTGGAAACATAGGACTTAGTTAGGGTTATTACATAGTTTTTCTTGAATGGAGGCTTTACAACCCTCCCTAGTGATATTATTATGGTAAGATATCCCTTAATTAGGTCTAGAAGAACCATATTAGTCATGATCTTAATTATCTAATGTATCCCCAATCATAAGTGTAAGTAGGATCTATCTTCTTTAAGTTAGGACTGATTTATAGATCTGATGAATTTTGATTACATACATACTCCTCTACATTAAATATCTATTATAATATGAAATACATTATAATTTTACAAAATTATAAACACTTTTATTTGTTTATACCTTATTTAATATGAAACTTTTTTCCAAATAAAACCAATTTTGAAAAATATTGAGCAACCAAAGAGAAATGAATAATTTTATGTCATATGCTAGCCATAGTTTGTCAAATTATCATGCTTGTAAGAAGGTCTTGAGATATCCATTTTACACTAGATAATGAATTATTACTACAATTGGAGCCACATGTTTATTTTCAAGACAATTTTGACATTTTTCATTAGTTACAATGTTCTTCCATGCTATTTTATTTCTGTCATAGCTTATTTCCTCACTTTGCTATAAGGCATCACATATTTTTGAAGAGATAGAGGTGTTATTTGAGGAGTTTATGATTTTTTATCAAACTTGAATGAGAGCCTTATTTTATGTACCTTCTTTCATGAAGGCAAAATAGAACCATTGCCTTTATTCTAGTTTGAAATATTGTAGTTTATGTGATGCTTCGCTCCCCCTTTCCATGGCTTGACATGTTATTTACTTTATAAAATTAAACCTTTGGATATTAAATAATCTGGTAGGTGATAGTGAATTTGTTGCTACCCCACCCATACCACAATCATGCCACTTATAATGATTCATCCATGATATTATCATTCATTTTGTTCATGTTTCTCACATAATGTAAATTTTTATGGTTTGCAATTGCCTTGTGCACTGTACTCATTAGGTCCACTTTGTGAAGTAATCATAAGAAATTTAAATTTCTACTCAAAATTACCATTTTAATCCTCATCAAATTTACAATTAAATCCATATGCATATATTAGGTTTTATGTCTTACAAAATTTGATGGTATACAAAGAAAATACAATGAACTCCATTATGAAAATATTAAGGAAATGCAAATGTAGCTTTTTTTTATGTTGCACTTGAGATTAAGAAGCCCAATCCTTGGATGCAACACATGTTCAACTAAGTAGTTTTATTTAGAGCAAAGAATCACCAGTAAGCCATCATAAAATTGTGTCATTTCTCACAAGAAATCCATAGAATATTTTAAGATTGTAGAGGAGGTGTGGGATGTTAAAAATGACTATGAGAAACCCATTGATGCCTTGAAATTATATATCCTTTGTGACATGACAACTAGTTATAAATATTGATTTCAAACTAAATGTACAACCAAACTCTTTTTAGACCTAATTATCAACATATACTATTCTAGAGCTTTAGCCTTTTCACATATAAATATTGACCTAGTCTAGATGCTAGTAATGCTTCATTAGGTCAAGTAGTGGGAGTGTAAGTGGGAAAAAATAGTGCAAACATTCACAAACATAAAATTAATTAACTCCATAATTTATGCTAAATATGACAAATTAAATTTCAAAATCTCTTCAAATACCCCATCTCATGAAATAATCCACAAAAATAATGAAATATTGCATGTCCCATGGAGAAAAAAAATCTAATGAGAGTAGTGGGATCCAAAACCTCAATATCTATCTGATGCATATCTTCAAAACTTATATACCCTAACAAAAACCACATCATTTACTATAATTTAATGGTAAGAATAAAATACAATAGTTTTGAAAACCAATGATGCAAATAATAAACCAGAAGGAGAAGAATAAGAAATTATCATTGGAATGAGACCATAAAAGATGTATTTCATTGACCAAATAGCCCACTTGATCCTTCTCCTCACATTGGCTTATAAAGGCTTTTGAAATTCCTCTCACATGACTCTTGATATCCATGACTATTTGAATTCCTTATTTTTTTCACATATATTTATTTTCTCCAAATAGTACCAAATATTATTTCCCTTCATCCTTTATAATAATTATCCATGATAAGGAAAATCATTGAATTTGTGGTATTATGCTTATAACATTTTACAATATTGGTATGGTTGTGGATCATTAGGGATATTAACCTCTATATTAAAGTATATTAACTTGATGCATTGATTATAAGTGGAGGGAACAATGTGTATGGCATGAATCCATAGATGTCCTAGGAGGATGTTATATGGTAGGTAAATTTCAATGACATGGATGATGGTTTGGTGTGTGATAATCCCAACCATGATGGACAAGTGAATGGTATTAGATGATTCCAAAAATGCATTGTCATATGATTTGATGATGATATTAGATTCTAATGGTGATTCAAAATATCTAAGGTACTTGACCAACTTTAGTGTAAAAATGCTTAGTCTTGACCCCTTGGAAATTATGGCCTCAATGAAGAGAGGTAGATTGTGGGATGGTCCTACTAACAAAAGTTAATTATGATAAAATGTAATTTTTTTTCTTGAAGAAAAATGTTATACAGGTGCTTGGAATTGTGAAAGATAAATTTTAGTGGGAAACTTCAACTACTAAAGGAATTTATATAATGCTTGCTCATGAATAATGGAGGTCTTAATAATATTCAAGATAAATATTTGAGTGGAAGTATTTTTTAGTTGTTAAATAAGGTAATTTTGTCTTGTAGAGGTAGATGTGAATATTCCTTGGATGGTGACCTTAGAAGGTGTTTGAAAAGAGGGACCTTGAATGGTAACTTTGGATCAATGAATAGTAACAACATATTCTTGGGCTTTGATTTTAATTTTTACAATGTGGTTAGTGATATAGCCAACAATAGTGTCATAGTTATATGGGGTTCTATGATGATTGACGTTACTAGAACATGTATTTTGACCTTGGTTCTAACCTTGATTTTTATGTTGATTATACTACTAGTTACTCTAATCATTCTTGAGTAATGGATCCTTGAATATCTCTAGTTTGTTATTCTTGAATGATGAATCATTATTTTATAACATGATTTCACCATGATCTAGTAGGTCATGAACATAGTGTTTAATTTTCATGCTCTTATTTATAGAATGGCCTTGGATATTATGAAAATCACAATATTCATCTTATTTATATGATTTCAGCTTAGGATTATTTTCTTTAAAGTGATTTATCTATGGATATATAACCATGTTGGCTATGGCAAGATTATGGTAAATAACTTCCAAAGATTATCTAAGAGAAGTGAATGTCCTTTGTTGATATTATTTTTTGGGTGAAACCCATTGTAATGTAATGGTTGGAGTCTTTTGGAAATTTTGATCATGTTTAGATTTGTTAACCCATATTATACTACATTCTTATTTTTGTTGAAAAACTTAGGTTTCTTAGTTTATGTTTGATTCTAATTTGGAGAGTCATTTGAAAATCATTTTACTAAGCCATTTGCAACAAACATATTATATATTTGGACCCATTTGCCAATGATCTCATCAAATTTTATAGTGTAGTGTACTTGTAAGTGAAATTCCATTTCCTGATTTAGATTTGTTGCAAATATGTTCACTAATTATTTCTATGAAATAGTATAAGGGAACTTGCTAGCTAAACCTCACCATCTTTAAAAGAAATAAGATAAACTCTCCCCATTTCATTGATTAGAGTTTCAAAGGTCCATCATGGTCAAATTTTTATACAAATTTTAAGATAAATGTCTTACAAACCTTTATGATAAATTATTAAACATGGTTATAGATTATAGATGCTTTTGACAAGTATAAAAACTACTCTAGGGTTTGACCATGCAAACATATAGGGAAATTATAATTAGATAAGTGTCACTATAAGTGACCTCTTTACATGCCATAAATATTTATTTGAAATTTTCCTATGAGTCCCCCTTTCCTTTGTATTTTTTTAATTTTTGTGGTTCAAAATTAGAAGGAAAGGAAATTTTAAGTATCTCCTTATCAAATGGATAAAGACAAAGCTCTTCAAATTTATATTTCTTGCTTTAGTTTCCTGCATGTAGTCCCTAAATATTATTTTCATCTCTTTCCATTCTTGAGTGGTTGGCATACCTTGAGGTGGAGTAGATGAATATTGATTGGTGTTAGGTATACGTTGATTGTGTGATGGTTGATCGATTGATTTATATTGATTTTGTTTAGATTTTTGTTGGTGGATGTGGGAAGCTAGACCTGCTAGATTATGGCTAAGTTGTTGAGTTTCATAAAGGATATGGAAATTTTGATCTTTTTAAGGCTGATCTTCTATATTTAATTTCCATTTTTTATGAGTAATATAAATAACCTTATGATTTGGATTTTGAGAGGTAGATAGTTATTTTTAAGGAATGTCTTGTTTCATTTTGCTTAAGATGTGAGACAAGTCCTCTAAATTATAATCAATGGGAAGTTGCACACCTATTTCCAGAAGGTATAGGAGAATTTAATCTTTGTGTTCAAATAGGTATTGGTTAATTTGGAATTTTCCTTGATTGGTTTTTAATAAATTATTTTCTTCCCCATGATATTTAATCTGATCAACTAAACTATCATTATCATCATTAAAAACACACTATTGATGAAATTAAAATGGGTTATGACTAAAAGGATCTTCAGGTTCTTGATTCCATTTGAATTGGTACCTCATTATGGGTTCCATAATCTTTAACTTGGACTAGATTTGGATTTGGATTTGATTTGCACTAGTGGTTGATATGACTTGACTAAGCCAAATAAACTAGTTAGATGTTGGATATTAGAGGTAATTTAGATTGGTTCAAAAACTAGATTTTATGTGACATAAAAATTCAATTTGGTTTTAATATATTAAATTGATTAGTTAGATTTAGAACATAGGTTTTCTATGAACTACATTTTGAATGTGTTGACTTAGTTGACCTGGTTTACTTGACTTATATTAGTTTTGATTTCATATTTGACTTGATTTTAGTTGGATTTATATTTTATATTTTTCTCAAATTTGATGAATGATTGGCTTTCACTTATTTTGATTAGATTATGTTTAAATGTTTAGCATGAGGGGATTACATTCAAAATTTTAATTATTTATTTGATTGTAGATTTGGTATAATACTAGTTTAACATGAGTATAGCAATCAAACACATATTCAATTACAACCTAAAAAGTAGTATAGTATTACATTTGTTTAGTAGCCCACCAATTATACCTTGAAATGTATATAGTGGGTGATCTTGGGAAATGTTGTGTTTCTAGTACCACTATCTATTTGTAGAAAATAAGACCATAATCTAATATAAAAATTGATATATAGGGGTGTCCTTTATATACCTTTTAGTATGTTTATGTCCAAGTTCATGATGAGGATGTTATGTAGGTCCTGGGTATTGGTGGATGAAACCACCTCATTTCATGACACCATTAAAATGGATGACTACTTAGCCAATAATGATTTCTCCTATTTTTATATACCCCATTGGAATGTGAGGTTTGTCTCTATGTTGGGTGATCAAATCCTAGTCATAAGACTCTAAAAGGATGAAGTAAAATAGGTGTGTGTTATTTTTGATTCCCAAGATTTCCTTACGTTGTGAAGGAATAATATACATAGCTTATCCTAGGGTAACATGATTGATCTAGTCTAATTTTGATTCTCAATTTTGCCTTGTGGTATGAGGAAAGAGAGTACCATGTGAAAATAACACTCATATAAGCAAATGAAGCTAATAATAAAATATGCACAAATGAAATAAATTTATTAAGTTTAAAATATAAATGTATGTGTTTGGTTGATATATGTCTTTGGATAGCAAAATATTATAGGAAATTAATCATTAGTTTGATATAAATGTCTTTGTCAAGTAGAAAACCTATAAAAAGGGGTAGTTCTCCTCTAAAACATGTGAAAATTGTTTAGCAAAACATAAATGTTGATTTGAAGCACATAAATGTTGTGAAGAATATAAATGATGTGACATTTATGTAGACAATAAAATGAAGACAAACAAAAAATAAAGATGAAAACACCAAAAAAGATGTGCAAACATCATTTAGTATGGTGAAAATGTCACTAGAAGAATAAACAATGTGATTTCTATGTTAATAATGCAAATGAAGTAGACATATACAAAAAATATAAACATTGAACATAGAGGTAAAAATGACATTTAGCTGGACACATATGTCATAGGGAATGTAAAAGACATAATGTCTACATAAGTAGTATACAATTTAAAAAAAAAAAATAGACATCATTTTTTGGGAACATAAATGTCAATTTAAGATACACATATGTAGTTTGGAAGGACAGAGATGACATGAGTCTAATAACATGAATTTAGAGCTAAAAACATGATTTTTGACTCAAAACTGACCTAATTAGCTCCTAAAACATGGCCAACTAATCTTGACACCTAACAATAAAAAATAATGTTAAAGATTATAGGATTATATGGTCCCATTGAGTGTGCCAAATGTATACACATGAAAAATTGTTAACAAAACACAAGTGTTATAAAAATAAACAAAAGAACAATTATTATGTTAAACAAATTTCAATGGTACCTATGATGAGCAAAGAAGGAACAAGACTATTATACCTTATCCTATCAATAATGAAAGTGACACTATTGACATTTGTATGTTTCTCAATTACTTCATTGATTTAGTTAATTTTTTGTAAAGACCATGTGATCAAATGGGAAACACATCCCATTTTTAATGAAGATGATTGGCTTGATACTTGATGACTTGGATACTTATTTTAGAACTCAAATAGGTAGAATTTTGGTAGGCTAAGTGAGCTTTCTGTAATGAAGGGATGTGAGCTTAATTTATAGGTTTTAAAGATGAATGTGGACCATTGATATTGATCTAAGAACAATGATTGAGAATGAGTCTTCCTCATTAAATGAGAGAGTTGAGGAATAAGTGTTGGCAGTTGGATGTCTAAGCAAGTGTGTTAAATGAGGAGTGTATTGAGTTTACTTCTTGTCCCTTGCTTTGAAGTTTTTATATTGCCTTATATTTTTTGATTGACATGGGGATTTGAGATGATTTGATTATTTTAGGTTTTTTAATTTTAGATAATTTAGAATTTAGTATTCCATGGACTTTTTATTAGGATGAACTAATTAATTAATATGATTGATTAGTCAATTAATTTAAAATTTTAATTAAGTGGGATTGATAATATTCAATTGTGTAATTAGATTAACAAATTAATTTTCTAAGGGTGATGTAGGATAGTGACAGGTTCATTAGGGGTGAATATTAACATACTAAGGTTATTATGCATTATCATAATGCAATTAAGGATACAATGTCAATATTTGGGATTAGAATGTCTAATCAAATCAATAATTTGGATGATGCAATAAATTAGGGTTTAATATAAAAAATATTGAATAGTGATGATGGTGATCAATCTTGACACCAAAGTGGAAAAAATGAGGTGTCTACACTTAGGACACCTTAAAAATCTATCAATCTATTGTGAAGATTAGGTAATTATGTGAAAAAGTAGGTGGAAGTAGAATTTAAGAAGACATAAAAAGATAATGATGTAAAGAGACCTACCCTAGTCTACTAGCCTATTGTCCCCTAATGGACCTTGACTCTATCATGAGGTAAAATTTAGATTTTGAGCTTCAACTATAATGGGAGATGTGCCAAAAACATGACATATTTTGGTGTAATCTGACTTCTAAAATATAATTTTCTCTTTATTATGAATTGTATCTTAACTCTTTTAATTTTTAATATTTTATTCCTCCAAATGGATTTACAAAAATCAATAATGGATGTTAAATATGAATAACACAAGAGAGCCTATACCTATCTATTAGAGAGGAGAACCTAAAGACTAAGATTCCTAAATACTCCTAGACTTACACCATAAGGATTAAAATCTCAAAACTAACCCAAGTGGGCCTCAAGTGAAAAGAGAGGGAAATATGGGGATCATGGAATATATTTACATGTGAATAAGGTGATATAATGAATATATGCTAGTAGTTGGACACAAGAAGGGGAATTTATACTTCAAAAGTGAATAGGAAAAAAGTGATCTAAAAGTACAAGGTAATATATGTCAAAAAGTAGAAAAATAAATTGAAAGAAGGGAAATTATATGAAAGATGGTAATCATGTTAGTAGATAAGTCAAACTAACCTAAAAATGGTTTATCACAAGCACTAGTAAGAGAAACCATCCCAAAGAGGGTGAATGTAAAAGAAATACCAATGATTTAGCTATTTTTGGAATTAATGTAAAACCTTAAGTAGATAAAAGAGTTGAGTATGTAAATCAGGGAATAAAATACTAAAGTATCAACAATCACTAATTTTTACAACAATTGATTTGTTTGCTTAGCCTATAAATATTAATGAATTGAAAAGGATGTACTTAGAAAATAGGATTGAAATAAATAAGTGATAGGCTAGAAAGAGATGTAGAAGTAGGGTAGGGTGTCATAAACATGTAATAGGTGCCAAAACCCTCTTTAAATAGTAGTGCATCCCCATTTGATAATAACACACTATGTTTTAGATTATGGAAAAAGCAGGTTTTGAAGGGGCCCCAAAACCCTAGTACAAGGAAAGAAAGAGAGATCATCCAAAACCACAGGCAAAGCCTAAAAACTACAAGGAAGTTGCAAAAACAGGTTTTTAAATGGACTTGAAACCACCAAAAAGGCTACCAGTCAAAACCTAGATTTAACAAATATCTGGTTACACCAAAGGCAAAGGATTACAAAAAGAAAACAAAGAACAGGACTAGTTTCATAACCAACAAGAGTAACCAGATTATTCATCCAGTTCTAATATCATTTTCATAGTTTCTTTTCCTTTCATAATAGTATCCTGGGTAGTGGTTACCGCTAGCATGGCTCCTTTTTGTGTAACCATCTTTCTTGAAATTTGTCTCATCCTTTTGCTAGGTCCCTCCAAGGCTTTGGTCTCCTCGTTGGCTCTTTTTCCAATATTGATAGCAGCATCACAAATATTAGACGTGACTTCCTCCATTTTCATTCTGTTGTCCTTAATAAGTTCCCAGAGGTTATTCTCATAGGCTTTGAGCTTGACTGGGATCTCTCTTATCTAATTTTCCATATTGTTAATTTTGTTCCATACAACTTTCAGGGTATCTTCCATAGTTTCCATTTTTCTTTTGATATCCATAATCTCCGTACACGTCCAAGAATCAAATTGGGAAGATGCCTCTGCTTTGTAATTAACCCAAGTCATTGGTATGTGTGTTTCATCATTCTATTTTTTCCCTCTCCATTCCTCAAAATTTTTATTGGGACTATTTCTGGCTTCTTCAAAAATATCCTCTCGACCCTTTTGTTCTTGCTCTTTAATTCTAGTTTGAATTTCCATATCCATATCTTGATTATCATCCTAACCTATAGTTTCCTTTTTGTTCTTTGAAGCTGTGTCCTCAACAGGGCCATCTTGAACAAATTCCTCCTTCGACTCTTCCTGATTTTCCTCCGTATCTTCAGTTCTATTTGCATAATCCTCCTCTGTGTTGACATCATCTTTTTCATTCTTCTCAGGACATTCTTCATCCTCATTAGAGTTTGTATCCCAGCTTTTATTCCTTCTTCTTCCTCCAAGTTTTCCTCCCTGGGTTTTTCAATTCTCTCTCATTCCATATCTTCTTCTACATTCTACTTTTTAGCACTAGGGAACTTGATTTTGCCTTTCCCGTTTACACTTTCACTCTTTCTATTCTCTAACTCCTTGTTTTTCCCCTATTTGGGGTGCTTTACCATTGCATTATTCTTGCAATAGCCTTCGATTAGCAGAATAAGGCCTTCATGTAGGATAGGGCACGTTTCCTTTTTCCTATGAGCATATAAACTTTGGACCAAGGAGAAGTGAAGATAAAAGGGAAAAGACAAACTTACCTTGTGCTTGAAATGGTTAAGGAAGACAAAGTGGAATTTGTTCACTCGCTTACTTCTTCTGTCCAGGATGAAATACTCCCTTATGCAGCTTAAGACATCCCTCCATATCCCTTTAATCTAATCCAATTCATATAAATCCTCATTCTTGACCAGCTTCTACTCTTCCTCATCCATTTTGGGGAACTTACAAAAGGCCTCATTCAAAATGCTTGTCTGCTTAGAGAATTTAAGTCCATCCGTAGGCAGCCCTGTAACCTCAGCTATAAAATTCTTTGTTAAGTTCACTATTATTCCATGCAGGGCGACCCTTTCATCAGTCCAATTTTTGAAAAAATCCGTAGTGATATGCGGTTTTGACCCATAGAGTCTTTCCATATAGCTCGCAACATTTCCTTTCTATAGAATTCTCTAGACTTCTTGTTTCTCTTTCCATTCATCACAGCTCTTGGGTTCCTATTTCTAGGGTTCACCCTTCCTTTTGTGTGCCATTCTCATTTTCTTTGAAACCCAGTTGCTATGGTCTTTACAATGATCCCATCTACTACCAAATTGATTGGAAAGTCAACTTTGTTTGTGCTTATTCAGGATCCGCTTCTCACTCTTGAGGGCCTTCCTCTTTAATGATTGTTGTCCTTTCCTCGCGCTGCCACTCCTCCTACTCATTATATTTCTATTACACTCCAATGTTATTGACCTTTTGTGCAACAATATTGACCCTATGCAAATAGATTCGCCTTTCATCATTTTGATTGATTTCACTATGGAACCCTAAGCCTCCATGTTTTCTAGGGTTTTTAATGATCATAGGTGTAATAATAGTGGTGTTATTAGGGTAGGCTATAAATGAACTCAATACCCCATATGTTGAGTGTTGCCTACATACCAATACCTCAAAAGGGGATCAAGCCCAATGTATTTTTCCCAATCTAAGTGCTAGTGCAAGTGATTGTGATGCTATTATGCCTAAGCATGAATACTGATTTGAATGCTTTGAGTGTGACTTAAAACTATAAATTTGAGTAAAATTGAGATTTGGTATACTGTAGATGGATGTATGCATAAATAAGGGTAAATAGGGATCAATAACCTTAATTTATGCAGTTATTTCTGAACTTATTCATGATAATTGTCATATATGGGATAAATGAATGAGAGTGGTCTTTATATAGTGTTTTGATGATAGTAAAGACATGAAATGAGTTTAGGCTGACCCTAAAATTCTTTAGGGAGTGAAAATTTATCTATTGGGGGTAAAAGAAGCTAAGGGTCAATAACATATCCCTTTTTTCCAATAGTGCATTATGTTATAGACCAAAGGGGCCATACTATTGTCCAAGTGGTTGACACATGTGAAAAAGGATCTAGGATTCCTAGGTGATGGATTAATGTGGCCTTTAGTATATCTAGGCATGGGATAGATGAATTATAAGATGGAAAATGATCAAAAGTGGCCCTACGATAATTCTAAGGCTAAGTTAAGGGTGGGGTGGTCTCAAGGGACACTTATTGAATTAAATGGCATTTTAGATGACTACATTTTCCCATTTTATTAGATAAATACAACAAAGTGAAATGAATAGTATAAATGAAATATAAACATATTTGAACTTATGTAAGAGGCAAAGCCTATGAATGTTGGTCTAAGTCTACAAACTATGCTCCATTACATGTCCTACAAATGAAACATGTATGAATTAGCCCTTACTTAAAAAATATCAAAATCAAAGACATAAATGAGTAAATATATGTGAGAGAGAGGAAATAAATGAATGCACCTCACTAGGTACATGAACCAATGAAAAAACTTGGTGAAATGTGTGTGTGTGTGTGTGTGTGTGTGTGTGTGTGTGTGTGTGTGTGTGTGTGTGTGTGTGTGTGTGTGTGTGTGTGTGTGTGTGTGTGTGTGTGTGTGTGTGTGTGTGTGTGTGTGTGTGTGTGTGTGTGTGTGTGTGTGTGTGTGTGTGTGTGTGTGTGTGTGTGTGTGTGTGAATAGTGATAAAATGGTGAATAACTTAGACTATCATGATGGTTTTCCCAATATCCATGTGTGGGAGGCTTAAGAACTCACGTTATCCTCGACTCCATCATTTCCCACCCCTATTTGATGAATCATAATATGTGAATAACTTGGATTGGATTGATGACTTGTCCAACCCTCTTATGTATGTGGATCGAGAAATAAAGTAGGCTATGACTCCATCACTACCTACCCATGTGTAGTAGATGCATTTAAAAATGAAATAATGTGATGTAACTAAACATGTGTAAGATGGATTTTGGCCACACAAAAACTCTAAAATGTAAAATAGCTATAGTCCACTCAAGGATACCAATTGGTGTAGATAGAATGAAGTACCAATCTAGTGTAATCCTATTGTAAAATTGGTTCATATGGTGTCTAGAGTATACAATGTGGAGAATGACATGGAGTTTTCATTCCATCTAAGAGAACCAATGCAAAGTTGAGCATATGGAATAATGTGTTGTGCATATGCCCCCAATTTTAATATTTATGCATATGGATTCTAGATCAAGTTATAATAATTTATTTTTATGCATATCTAAAATTGAAATGGGAGTGATCATGTACACATAATACCCCCAATCTGATCAAACCTATGTAAATATGTGTAAAAAAAAAGTATATATTGATCATATCTAATAATCTATAACTAAGACTAGGAAAAATGTAAAGTATACCTTTCTAATAATTCCATAATCTTATGTTTTTGAGGTTACTAGACAATAGAGTGGTGGGTGGATTATAACACACTATGCTTTTATCAATTTACTATGTTATTGTTCAAAAGTGTTATTTCTAAGGGAAATTAGGACTGATCTATGTGTGACTATGTTTCACTGTATTTTCTTGAGTTTGGGACTTGTAATTTGTGTCTACATGCTGAAAACTATGTTTAGAGTGCATTAGGATGGCTTGATCTCTAAGATAAATCCATCTGAATGCCCCCTCTTTTAAATGGAGTTATTAAACCTCTAAAATAACCATCCTTAAAATAAAAGATATGTATCATGTGTTTTAGACTAAAAATACATGATATATATGTGATAAATAATATAATATGTATACATGACATTGGAATGTAAAAGAGTCTGAGCATAAGTTGGAAATGTATGATGTATGTTAGATCTAGCATTCACAAGGTTGTCAAGATAGATATAAAAATATAAGCATGCATATGAACAAGAAATTTAAACATACTTTGAGTAATCTATTTGGGGAGTTGGGGCATGATGTCCATCAAGGCACCCAAGGCGGAAAGGGAGATGTATGAGGTCCCTCATGGCATCATAAAATAGATTTGAAAGCAAAAAGCATGAGATAATTTTCATGGCCATGATACATACATGAAATCATACATACAAACACATGAGGCACACAAAGTAGGCCAAGGGTTCATAATACTAGGGATATGGGCACATGTCACTAAGTCTGAGAAATAAATACATACAAGGGCATGCTCAAATTTCCATATATGTAAAGAGAAAGCAAGGTTGAATTAGAGACACATGGAAGGACATGTTTAAATGTGCATATAAATAATCAAGAAGCACACACAAGAACATGGGCTCATGTCTAGATCATACATACACTGAAAGGAATTAGATTAGAGCTAGGGAATAATAGCATATTCAAATGCCCTTGACTAGATGTAGACTCAAAGAGACACAATCAAATCTAAACTATTAAATATATAAATGAAAGTATGCATAATCATGTGGTATGAATCCATATAAGATTAAAGATGTATATAATATGAGTATATAGTAGTAGTTAGAAAAAAAATAGTGTAATATAGGATGATCAATATCAAGATATAATCAATGCTAAATTTGTGATATGGAGTATAGAAAGATAAAACCTATAAAACCATAAGTAGTGTGTATGATACCCCAAAAGGGATAAGATAACAATGCTGAATCAATGTATATGTAGATAATGTATGTAGTACCTATAAAATATAAGGAATGTAAAAATGGAAATGTATATAACCTAAAATTTGTATTTTCTAAATAATATTTGAATGTTTTTGTATTTTTGAATAGATTATATTATTTTTTTATTTTTTGAGTATAGCTATGTAAAATCAACATTGTAATGAGACTATGTACAAGGTGCAACATAAAGGAAACTATGTTCAAGTAATAGGAGAACATACCAAGTGATGAGTCTTACAAGAGACTCATTATCAAGGAAATATATATCAAGTAAAGGAAGAGTGACCACATGTGGTGTGAGATTAAGTGTTTCAGATCTAAGAATTAGAGGTACTAAATAATCTATAGTTGAATCTAACTATGGATTATGACTATGAATCTATGTAGCTAACATAAATAACATGTTAATTATGAGTATCTTAGAGACCCATATGGTGGAGAAAGATACAACTGGCATGGATGCTCTATGCAAAGTGTTTTAGGGACTCAATAACACTAATATGGATTTGAATGGGGTAGAGAGATACTTTATATAATCCATAACATGTCTCTGATATAGGGGTATCTATAATAAAGGTCTTTATAGGAGAGTGTGTTTATGTGGTAATGCTCTAGAATTAGACCCCATCTGCACTTGTGGCTTAACTAATATTTAAAGTGTGGTAATGGATGAAACTATTACTAGTGACCACTATATACCTAGTTGTGGAGTACATAAAGGATAATCATATGGAAGGACCTCAATATTAATAACTTGGTTAGCATGTATATACTTAAGACATATATTTATGGTGGAGGGAATTACTCAAAGTTTCTATATCCAAGGCCTAACCAATAATATATCAAATGTTCTAACACTAGGTATGACTATGAATTTGTTGGCCACATGTGTGGGCCTAACATATCATGGAAGTACAATCTCCCTAATGGAGATCTAAACATGGCCACTAAAGCCATGAATAATTATATCTATGAGAGAAATATCCTAATTTGAATAACCCAAGTGATGTATAAGTATAATAGTACTCGTTAATGTTTGACCCACTGTCAACCATGACACTAAATAGGATAATGATCATTGTAAGCTCATATAAAGAGTGCATATAAATATGAGACATCATCAATGATCTCCTATTTTGAGAAAGTGATAAGAGGCCTAATTGACATTATAATATTATGCACACTAATGATATTATGTATAGGGTGTGTGTCCATTATATGAGTATGATAAGTTGTTGGTGGTGGATGTGCTTGATTAGTATAATGAACACTTGAAGTGTCTATTGTCTCATTAGATGCATGTTTTGGAAATGGGTCAAAAAATATTTTAATTGATTTTTATATAATTGGTTGTGATTTGGGTATTTCTTTAGTAGTGCTCACATCAATGATATTAACCTTTATCTAATCTTGGATCTTATGTCGTAAGCTGATGTATTATTCATAGTATACTCGGGGGTCTTGTCATAATCACAAAATGAATTAAAATCATAATTATTTTGAAGATGTATAGTTATATCAATCCATTTTATGGGAATGAGAGATATGACATTGCATTCTAGAATTCATTAGAGAATATAAGCTATTAGTTTAGGAAGATTCATAAAAGGACTCATTGGAGGAGTTGATAAAACCAGATAAGGAACTAGCTCTTAGGCTATGATAAATGTCACATTTTGATCATTATTACTTTCATTGGGCCTTACCTTATATGGGAGATTATTTTAACTCTTATTATTGGAATATAATCTGGTTGTGTACTTTAAATTTCCCATGCATATAAGTTTGACTTCATGTTCCTTTACTATATGGCATAATCTATAAATGATGGAAACCTTTTAAATAATATAGATTCATGTAATTTTGGTAACTTTTCTTGAATATGTCTTGGATTTATCTATCTACCATGGGGATGGTCATATTTACTAATATGGTTTTATATCATAAGACTTTCAACTTTTGACTTATTAGATTTTTGTTTTAGTCAAGCAACTTGAGCAGACAAAACTTTATCACTGATGTTGATCAATAAGTGTGCCAAAAACATATTTATGAATGGACTAAATGCTATAATGAGATGATTAGGGAGATCATATAACCATTTTAATGCATAATCCTTTAAATTACAAGGGAACAACTTAGTCAATATCTAATCATTAGACGCATAGTCCAAACATGCTACATTAAAAGCACGTAGATGATGCTCTAGGTCACCCTTACCATCATATAGATTAGGCTTAGGTCCATAAATATTGATGGAAAATGAGTTTCCACTATATATGTTTCCCATGGTGTATGTAGGAGAACATGAGAGTCTAAGGCATGATATGGTCTAGTGGCATGCTATGGAAGATGTAACACCTTGGCTTGTAGAGAATAAATTTCTTGCCTAAGGGATTACACATTTGGAGAGGAGGTATGTGTAATATCCATAGGATTTGTTTTCACTAGTGAAATTTTTCTAGGTATATCATGTTTTTGTAGAGTCTAAGTTTTCCCAAAAGTAGGTGTAACAATATCAACATATATGGGGTTATAGGATTGACCAAGTGATGTGTTATTTATTTCCAATATAATTTTTAAAATTTATTCATGATGATGGGGTTTTTCTTGAAGTCTATCTCTAAAACTTTTTAATATCTCATCCTTATTGATTATAATATTTTCATCATAGAGGGGGGAGTGTGTCCCAAGTCCCCTCTTGTGTATCATTAAGATTTTGATTATATTTCTCATGTTCTGATGTATTATAATTTAAGTCCAGATATCAAGATGTAAAGGATCAATTAGGGTAGTTTTAACTGGTACTTTATCCATGGTATAAGTTCATATGGAAGGGATATGGGTATGCTCAATAGGATTACCACTAAACTCAAGCACTTATTCTTAAAATAATAAATGTAACTTTATTCTATGGAATATAATAAAAAATTGAAAGAGTGTCACTAAAATAGAATATATGTAATCTAAAAAGCCTAACACAACAAATGAAAATTGGAAAAGGAAGGATAAAAACCATAGTAGGATCTAGGCCTAGGGTTTGGATGCTATTAAAAGTAAGTCAGGTTTACCAAATGATTTAACTATTTTGAGAATTAATGTAAAATTCCAAGTAGATAAAAGAGTTGAGTATGTAAATCATGGTATAAAATACTATAAAATAAATGACCACTAATTTGTACAATAATTGATTTGTTTGTTTAGCCTATAAATAGAAATGAATTGAAAAGTATATACTTATCTATAAAATACAACTAAAATAGTCAAGTGGTAGGCTAGAAAGAGATGCAAAAGTAGGGTAGGGTGTCATAAATAGATAATAGGTGGCAACACCCTCTTCAGATAGTAGTACATCTCCCTTTGCCAATAGTATACCATGCTATTGAATTTATGTATAGTGATATTGATCTTATGTATATAGAGCAATGAAATTAGACCTTTGCTTTGTTCTAAGAAGCTCATACTTGTGTGATCGAGACCTAGATCATCATCTATGCTCCATTTTAACTGATTTCACTATGGAACACTAAGGCTTCATTCTTGTAAGGGTTTTTGATGAACACAAGTGTAATAAGAGTGGCATTAGTAGGATAGTTTGGATTTGTCCTTAACACCCCATGTGTTGAACATTGCCTATTTACCAATACCTTGAAAGGGGATCAAGCCCAATGTATTTATCCCAATCAAGTGCTAGTGTATGTGAGTGTGATTCTAGTATACCTAAGCATGAATTCCAATTTGAATGTTGTGAGTGTGACTTGAAACTAGAAATATGAGTAAAATTGAACTCTAGGCTGTTGTAGATGTATGTGTGTAAAAATATGGGTAAATAAGGATTAATAACCTTAATTTGCATTATTGTTTTTAAGC
Organism: Torreya grandis; assembly: GCA_037957365.1. NCBI lineage: Eukaryota > Viridiplantae > Streptophyta > Pinopsida > Cupressales > Taxaceae > Torreya > Torreya grandis. The sequence continues at coordinate 44,188 of JARHVA010005595.1, read as the reverse complement.
TTAAACATGAGAATTTCCATCTAAGGGATAAATAAATGAGAGTGGCCTTTATATAGTGTTTTGATGCTAGACGAGATATGAAATGAGTCTAGACCAACCCTAAGATGCTTTGGGGAGTATAAATATATCCATTGGGGGTAAAATAAGCTAAGGCTCAATAACTTTTCCCCCTTTTCCAATAACACACTTCACTATAGAACAAAAGGGTCACACTACTGTCTAGGTTGATAACACATGAAAAAAGATCTAAGATGCCTAGGTGATGGCTTAATGTAGCCTTTGTTATATCTAGGCATAGGTTAGATGTACATATAACTGTAAAATGATCAAAATATGCCCTAAAATAGGTTTAGGGCTAAGCTAAGTGTATGGTGGTCTCAAGTGACATTCATTGCATTAAATGACATTTTAGATGACTAAAACCAAATAATCATAAAAAAGTAAGGATAAAAGTAAAAATGGTATAATATGTGAAAAATAAACTCCAAGGTGATACTTAAGATTTACAAGGGAAACTAAGGTTGATTTTAAATCAACCCAAAAGAGGGGAAGCAAAAAAATAATGGGAAATAAAACCAAAGGTGGTACCAAAGTTTCACAAGGGAAACCAAGGCCAATTGTAAATCATTCCAAAATAAGGGGAAGTTAAATTACTAAAAAATAAAATTTGAAGGTGGTACCAAAGATCCACAAAGGAAACTAAGGCTGATTTTAAATCATCCCAAAATAGGGGAAGGTAAAATGCTAAAAAATAAAATGCAAAGGTGACACCAAATATCCACAAGTGAAACTAAGTCATATTTAAAAAGTGTGATAAAAATATATAAAGTAAAAATACATATTAAATATAAAGTGTTAAAAAGTAAAGATCACAAGATAAGAAAGATATGAAATGAACATTACATATGTTAAATATAAAAATATGAGATCAAATCTTGTAAATAAATTTGAATTAAATATGAAATATTGAAATATTATCACAAAGATGTGAAATATCTCTACACACACCATTGATGACATCTACTATGTTTTTTCATAATTGATATCTAACTCAAACTATAGTCTCCTATACTTTTTTTGAGATTAGAGCTAGGACTACCTTATGTTGATACTTCTAACTAACTCACATGTGCTCTTAGTGTTGATGAACACTTCTCATTTTAGGATCCTAAAAATCCAAGGCATGAGCTATAGTTGGTGATAATTTGGGATGTCTACAATGGAATAGAATCAGAGTGTTAGATCTTTCCACAATAATTGTTTAATTTGGTGGTTAGGAGCCACCAAGGTCTTGTACTTGAATCTTTGTGATATTTCTTGATCTACAAAATAAGCTAAATGGATATTTATAATGATCTTAAACCAAAGTGATCTTTGATAAATAAGATTAAAAAAGGAGGCTAAGGTAGAAATGAAAACATGATTGCAAGCTTCCATCTCAAATATCACGAAAAGTTTCTAATTAGTTTTAGCATACATGAACCAATTTATGATGTAAAATAGTATGAACCCATATTCCATCATAAACCTAGCAATCATTAAAGGAAATATAGAAGACACAAGTAATAACTAGGTTTAATTTAAAGAATTTACAACTGTAACTTGAATAACATGAGCACATCTAAAATTAGAGCAAATGAAATGAAGTATACCTAAGATCTTTCAATTAATCTAGAATAACACAAATTAATAACCTTGTGATAGAAAATGTAGCTAAATGTAAAGAACCATTCAAATCTAAGACAATAACATGCAATTGAGAGATAACATTGTCTTTTAACATAGTATTCAGATAATCTTTTTATAATTCCTTAGTTATATTAAAATTCCCTCTGGTATACAATTTCTCAGAGTCTCTCCCTTTTTAAAATGGTAATCTTTGCCTATTTATAAAGAACATAGGTAGTGGTACCAATGAATTTATCAAAACATCTATATGTTAGATAAGGACATCTATCCTTAGATTATAAAGATACAATGCTCATGACCTTATACGCCAATTTTGACTAATATGTCAAATATATGCCAACATACTAGCATATATACATTACAAAGAAAATTACTTTCCAAAATACATTGGTGCATCCACACTATATTTTCTAGAGGATGTCCTAAACCTTGGTATATTATTCTTTGATCAGCTCAAAATTCACTACAAGCTTCATCAGACAATCCTCTTCTTGATTTGCCAATGTTTTGAAATCTTTGTCACCTTTTGCCATGAGTTCTATGATGCATTGTGCCTCTAAAATCCACCTTCCAAAGGTAAGTATGATGTAAAGGATCTTTTGATTATACTTGATAAATTGGCCTTGATTATCCTTTATGTTTTAGATGAATATATTAACCCTTTGCTTGAACTCTTCATCATCTATCAGGCCCATGGTCATGGGTTGAGAAGGATTGGTCAATAGAATCCCCAAGAGCTTTTCTATCCTACTGATTAGGTCTTTATCTCCCTTCATGAAGTCATTTAAATTATTTCACTAGGTGCATAAACCCTACAACTTATCCACTATGATTCCTTGAAGGATGTCTAAATGTCATAGTCTGATGATTTTGAAGTCCAGGCCCTGTTTTGTTACATGCACATTAATCAATTCAACTACCTATGATTAGAAGTCCTACAATTGGGTGATTAAGTCTTATGCCATCTTAGCTTGATGGGTTAAGTCCCTTAATCTAAGATTTATGATCTTTAATCCTTCAAATATGTCAAGGAAAGACTTATTCAACATCTTCAATATGTCCTTAGGGATTGAAAATATAGCCCGTGCTTCCAAATGCTACTTCTCCTTCTCTAGGTTGATGATTCTTTTTTTCATTCCTTGGGACCTAACCAAGGTCATTGATGATTGGGCCACAACCAAACTTATTACATCTTCCTGATGGATGGGGTGTTCCCTTACTAATTTCCCTTGCATAGGAGTTAGACCCACAAAAGGCTCTACCCTTTAGAAGGTGAACTCCTTGGTGCCTATGGTGGCTTTCTTTGTTGTTACCTTCTCAAATATAGCTATCTATATATTGTATTACATAATAGCTATGGGTTCAAAGGATATGGGAACATCTAAGATTTCAAATCCTACTCCTCTTGATGCTCTAAGATCATTCATTTTTCTATTACTTTCCCTTGTATCTTCAATAATTCTCCTCTCTTCTTGATCCTTCATGAGCTTTTTGATCTAGGGTCTGATATCATCATGGGTACTAACACCTGTAGTGCTAGTAATTTCCCATGAATGGGACTAGGATGGAGCCTTTTATAGCTTTCCATATATGAACCAATTAGGGATGATAGGTCCATGTATGGGGAACTCATCACTGAATAAGTTAACTTCACCTGTTGGATGAGTCCATGCCACTTTGGTCTTTTAGACTTGGGAACAAGGGCCATTTCTACCTCCCTTTTATTCTATGTAACAGGAACTAAATCTAAAGCTAGTTCCTTCCCCTTTTCTAATCTAGCTACCTATGGATCCTTTAATTGTGCCAATTAATCTATAGTCTCCTCACCTTATTGATCAGACCCATGGGTCTCTATAAGCTCCTTAAATAATTCTTCAATTGTTTCATAAGGCTTTAGGGCAATCATGTCAATGTGTTCCACTATAGAAGGTGGTTTTGGAGGTGCAACTAAGGTTGAAGGACCTTCTCCAACTCTTTCTTCTAATTTCTTCTCAATAGGTCCTTGAATCTAAAGTACTTTCTATTGTGGGGGCCTTGGTGGTGCATTTGAGGTGGAAGGTAGGAGATGGTACTATAGTGGGTTCATCTACCAAATTTCCCTAGATGGCTTCTCTACCCTATATAACCTATGTTGAAGCTTAAATACATGTTACTTTTACCTGGCTAATACTTCCTCAAAAATTTTAGCCTCAATTTAAAAATGGTCATATGGACCAACCCTGTGTTCATATGTCACTTTGGTTAATTTATTGGATTGGAGATGGAGAACCACTTTGTTATTAGGGTCCCATTCCTTAAGGTCATTCTTCTAAAAGTAGAATGAATCTCTATGCCTAGACATAACATCCAAGTTATTCCAACCATGGATCATAGTCCTCCCAATAAAAAATGGAAAAGGATGCAAAATGCCCTTCCTTTTCTCCCTACACACATTGTCAATCCCTTGGAGGAGTTAGGAGGCAATTTCTTGCTCGACCAATTTGATGGGGACATAGACTAGAAATTTAAATGGCTAAATCATAAGTTCCTCCATCCTGATGACATCATAATTTGGGTAGTACCATATGTCCCCCATAGGTTCTATATATTTCTTAATGAGAGGGTGCACTCTAGGCATAGGATTCCCTATGATATTCTTGACCAAAGTAGGGTATATGTAATCATAAATGAAATTAATTTGAAATCTATATTTGAAGATGTGCAACTTTAAATAATGATGGGATATGGTAATCTTGTTGTAAGAGGACCAATTATTGATACCAAGAATATTAGTGGATACCATTAATGAGTCCAATAGATAGGACATCATGGTGAATTTTTGTATTGTCCTTCTCTTAATTCCATAAAATTGTCTCCCCAAGTGGATTCTAATCATCTCTCTAATAGGTGGAGTTAACTTCTCTTCCACCATGAAATATATGTAGGAAACCCATCTGGGGTTGACATAGGTTATGGTGGCTTCCCTGGAAGCTTTATTCAATAGGGTCATAATTATCCTAATTCCCTCAATGAATTGCATAATGGGGATCTTCCCATCATGGTTTCTAGATACATGGGTTCCCTGGTTCAACCAAGGTCTTAGGATGGTGTCCAAATTGTGCCTCATGGTCCACTCCTTGATGGTAGGGAGGTCAATATGGGACCTAAGAAGTTTTTAATAGCCCTCAAAAGCTATAGGAGTAATGTATGTTATCTCTTTTGACACACCTTCCCTAACTATCTAATCACCATTAACTACACAATCAATAAACATGGGGGAAAGGATGTCAATACAATGAAGTACCTCTAGTTTTGTAGTTGCTTGATGAAGACCATAAATTTGAATTGCAACCAAGTCCTCAAATTGCTCTTGGTCATTACAATTCTTTGTTCACTAAAAGTGAGGGGTTGTAATTATTCAATAGTAAAGAATATATCTGACTAGTTCCTCATCCCATTATTTATTTCCCCAGTGTCCCATTTTGTATCTCCAAAATGCCTTTTCTCATTATCTATAGATAGATACAATTCAACCTCCTTGTTCCATTATTACCTAGCAGCTGCCATGACTCAATTCCTCTAAGTGTATGACTAGTTCTCTTTTGCTCAAGATGAAATTTGAGCTTGTATGAATGCAATTGTACCTCAACCATCAAGAATTAGGGATTTATGTCATTTCTACTAGGGATTACTTGACCTTTAATGGTGAAAGGTGGTAGACTTCATAAATTCATTCATGCTTTAGATTATATGGATGGCTACACTTATGCAAATTATGTCTTTTTAGTGTGCCAAATCTTTGGATTTATCATTTAGTGCTTACATGGTGCCTACATGGACTTCTTAAGCTCGCTTTATGGCATTCTCATAATGACTATTTTGAAAAATAGTCATTGGTTTCCAAATCTCACTTTTCATCTCACATCGTTAGATTGAATCTCTGATCTAGCATGGTTCATTGGATCCTATAAGATGCACATAGTTTAATTAGTCCTAAGAATTTAATAAAACTTAGGCTTAAAATATATTCTTAAGGTATATTTATGTCAACAACACTAATAAACTTAGGTTAAATCCTTTTATGCTAATTTTTATACATTAATATGCTAAGGATTCTTTTGTAAGGTCTTTTAAAAATGCCCCCTTTTCTTAGGCTAAAAAAATTAGCTGAGGTTAAATTTGATGGCCTCACTAATTTCAAAGATGTCCTCATAGATCTTAAATGACATGAGTGAGACTATAAATTTTAATCCTTTGAAATTCTTTTGGCCAAATGATAAAGTTCCACATTTCATGCTCTCGATAACTCTCAGGGATTTAGAGTCGATACACACCATTAGATTAAGATAGGCAATTCAGTGAGGACCTTTGATCATGATCTGAGGGGTTGAAGCTGATTGCATTTAAACTTTGGGGAGCCTTTCATCTTTACACTATTATATCAAGATCTCCAAATAACCATAGATAATTGGATCCTACAAAACTTCATGAGCTTTAAGTTAGTATGATAGGTTATATATATATATATATATATATATATATATATATAGGCTTAAGTTAAATGATTAGTCTTAAGTCTATTAGATAGATAAATATGATGAACTTAAAGCTAAGGTTTGTGATAAGCCTAAGATCAAAACATTAATGTGGCCCCCTTTTGGATTTAGGTAAAATTTTGGATGAGGTTTAACTTGACAGTCTCACATTGTCAAAGATGTCCTCGTAGATGTCAAATGATGTGAGCGAGACTGTCAAATTAAATCTCATGAGAAATTTTTAAATATAAAGTTTGAAGTTGATGCGTAGTTCCTCTTGGGTGATTTCACATCATTAGATCAGATCTCTAAGGAAGTGAGAGTCATTAGATCTATGAAAGTACATGAACTTTAAGTTAGGACCTGATATGCATAATGGTTTAGACTAAGGTTTCAATCTTAAGATGTTTTTTATGTTAATAAACACAAAAGGCACTTTAAGATTGAAGCCTTGGAAATAAATGAAAGGGTCATTTTGACTAGAAATTTTGTGACCAAAGGGGGAAGTAATAAGGGCCTAAGTATAATTTTATATTAAGGTTTGGTTATGTTAAAAACATGATCGAGCCTAAATATAAAATTAGACTCAGGGTTTTTTGTAGGAAAAAATATGATTTCCCACCAAGTTTCTCTTGCTATCTTTGAATTCAAATCATAGGGTTTTTACATTTAGGAACCTTACCCTTCTTCATGGAAATTGTGATTCATCAATTAAAGATAACCATTAGTAGGGTTAACACATAAATCATAATCACAATCAAATATGTAGAGGTTCATTCCCTCTCAGGTGAGCAATCTTCAAATTTTAATAAAGAATGACCTTTCCAAGGTCAATTCAAGGTGTAGATGTTTTGAAACATTCATGGGGGTCGCTATTTTGTATAAGCAAAAAAAATGGGGGGATGTTGGCCCCGATAAATGGTGAATAAGAGGGGAAATAGAAATATGTTAGAACCCAAGATTCTGGTTTAGACTATCATATAAGTTATTCATCTCACTTGACCTACACCATCTCCTAAGTCAATTCTTGGTTAAAAAAAGTCTCTCATATGTAAAATTTGAACTTGAATATTGAAACACAAACATGTAGTGTGTGCTTTGATTCCACTTATTATTTATCATGGGACTTTAGAAGACAACATCCATGTTTCATACCTTTGACCATAACATTGACTTGAAGCATATTTAGATGTTTATTAAGAGTATTTGCTTTTAGTTTAGGGAAGGCTTGGGCATTGCTCTACTGCTAGATAGGCATCCATAGCCCTGAAAAAGATACCTTTGGATCCAATTAAAGCCTTACTCCACTACCAATTAGGCATCCATAGCCTCAATGGAGATTACTAGAATCACTTTTGTTTCCACATTTATTGATTTTGTAATAAGTTTCCCCTTTTTTATTTTGTAGGCCTTGTGGCCAAGGTTGGGAGCCAATATATCCAAGTTTTAAGGATTTGGTCAAATGCTTGTTTCTTGGGGTAATCACCTATAGTTTTAAATTTTATCCTAGATAAGATGTGTTTTAAGTGTAAGCATGAATGTGCCTTAATAGATTGAATTCACCTCTTACACATATGATTCTTCTTAAAACCAAACTTTGATTTAGAATAAGGTTTGAGTTCTTGTGAGATAACTAACCTATATACCAATCTATGCCAATGCCCTAAGTTGTAACACGATGATTTGTCACCACCTTATGTTCACCTTTATAAGGTTCATATTCACTTTTTTAATTGGCTGAAACTTCAAGCAATCTAAGAAAATTCAGAGCAAGGATTGACTACAAGACTTATTAAATCAAAAGAGCACAACCAAAGTAGAAAGAAAACACACAACATAAGGCAAACAACAAAAGCAAATAAATATAGACAAGTAAAACAAGGAAATCAAAACAAATAAAGAAACTATCTAGCCTACCTACTTTAACCTTAAACATATTACATGTTTTATTCCATAAAGACTCATAGTGAAACAACAAAAAAGTAATGCTTGAGATATTTCCTATTGGTGGGAAAGGTAAACTCTACTCCCTAGAGATCCTTTAACTTGAAGGTGTTGTTGCCTAGAATTTTGGCAATTTGGTATAGACTAATCCACAAGGGTGTGAACTTGTCATGTTTGAATTTAGGTTTTGATGCCTTGTCCCAAATGAGGACTAGGTATCCTTATTTGAATAACTTCACCTTGGACCCCTTCTCAAGCCATATTTTCATAGTTTCTTGATGCCTAATGAAGTCTAAAAATGTTTTTTCTCTGGCATCCTCTATCTCAATGATGTCTAATATCCTAAAATTATCAAGTTCTTGGCTTTCCTCCATGTATTATTGCATGAATGTGAACATAGACAATCTAAGGGTGATGGGGAAGATAGGTTCCTAACCATACACCAAAAAAAATGGTGAAGCCTTGAGTGCTTACTTGATCCTAATCTTATCTACCCATAATGCATACTTAAGGAGTTTATGCCATGTTCTAGGTATATTTGTAGTAGACTTCTTGATGGCCTTCATTAGATTCTTGTTTTTGGATTTTGAGACTCAATTTCCATAGGGATATTGATTAGAGGAAAACTTAAGTGTGATACCTTGGTTATAAGCCCATTCAGTCATCTCAATTGAAATGAATGCAGATCCATTATCATAGACTAAGGAAATTAGAGTTCCAAATCTAGTGCAAATGTTTTCCTCCAAAAAATTGATCACCTCCTCTATCCTACATTATTTGGTGGATATAGCCTTAGTACACCTTATATAGTAATCTATAGTATTTAGGACATATTTGTGACCTTCAAAATAACTGGGGTTGATTACCCCCACAAAGTCTAACCCCCATTATGAAAAAGGTTTATCCACCATCACTGGTTGTAAAGGCATAGCTACCTTTAGCTCTTTCATATGAAATATTTGGCATGAGTGTCACTCCCTCACATGCTTGTGAGCAATTTTGAAAATGGTGGGCCAATAATACCTAGCCCTAAGAATCTTGTGAGTTGTAGTTCTCCCTAAAGGGTGTCCATTACCTAGCTTTTTGTGAAAAGTAGACATGATTTGAGAAGCCTCATATTTAGACACACACCTTAAGTATATTCCTTAAAAATGAATCCTATATATGACTCCATATTTGATGAGGTCATGAGTTGCTTTGAGCCTTAAAGCTCTCTTCTATTCTCTAATGAGTCCTAGAGGACAAGTACCATTGATAAGTAAGTGGATGAGGGAGTCATACCATTCATTAGGATGAAAGCTTTGTTGATTAACTTGAATGACATGTAGCTTAGGATTAGTATTGGAAATCATCTAGACTAGGACCTAACACTTCACCAACTTGGCAATCTTCATTTAAATATCATACTCTTGTAGGATTGACATCCAGTTGTCCCTTCATTCCCCAAGTTAATTTTGACTCAACATAAGCTTTATGGCTAGGTCTGGTAAGATGGCATGAACCTTATTTCTAAGGATGTAATGCCTAAACTTATTAACTACCTTCACCAATTCATAAGCTTGCTTATTAATCATGGAATAGTTTACTTCTACATTTTTGAAATTGGTGCTCATGAATGATATAGGGTGGTCACTTCCATCAACCTTTTGAGTCAAGAATACAAACATGGTGTGGTTAGAAGCAAATAAATATAAGTAAAAGTCCTTTGAGAAGTCATGACTTACCAAGATTGGGGATTGACTGATTGCCTTCTTTATGTCAGCAAATGCCTTATTATATCCATCATCCCAATAAATTTTAGCATCCTTCTTAAGCATATCATTCAGGGGTTTGACAATCTCAACAAAGCCTATGATGAAATTTATTACAAAGTTAATCTTGCCAAAGAATGAATTTAGTTCCTTTCGACTGTTAGGTAACTCAATCTTAAAAATAGCTTCCACTCTCTCAGGATCTATGGAGATCCTTTCTTTGGCGATGACATGCCCCAATAATTTTCCTTCAATTACATAGAAGATGCTCTTTTTGGAGTTGAGGGATATGTCATACCTCCTACACCTTTCAAACACCTGCTATAGATGCATGAAATGATCTTCTCTATTTTTTAAAAACACTATTAGATCATCTAGATATATAATGATGCATTTTCCAACAAGATCTTAGAAAGCATGATCCATGGTTCTCTAAAAAGTTGCCCCTACATCAATCAATCCAAAGGGCATTCTCTTGTAGGAATATGTTCCCCATTTAGAAGTGAAAGCTATTTTCATTCTATCTTAATTATCAACAAGCACTTGGTTATATCCAAAAAATCCATCTAAAAAGGACATCATGGTGGATCCTGAAACAACTTGGATGACCTAGTCTAGAGAAGGCAAGGGGTAATTTTCCTTCTTAGATGCTTTATTCAGATTTCTAAAATCTATACACAATATAATTTCTCCATTCTTCTTCTTGACTAGTACCAAGTTAGAAACCCAAGTGGAATGCATAATAAGAAACACAATCCTTACATCCAATACTTTCTTAACCTCCCTAAATATCATGGGCTCCAAGATAGGATTGAGAAGTCTTTGCTTCTACCTGAAGGGTTTAAAATTTTCCTTGAGGGGTATGGTGTGAGTAATGACTCTTGGGTCAATTTTTTTTAGATATTCATAGGACCAAGCAATTACATCTTTATATTTTGTAAGCAGCTCTCTAGCTTTCTTATTTTCTATCTCAGTACAAATCTTTCTTACGTTAATTTATTGGGATTGATCATGTGGGCTAATATTCACTACATAATAGTCCTTACCACTCACCTTAGGTACTTTTGGTATTTCAAGAATCATGTCATGATCAAATAGCCTTTCTAATGAGATCATCTATTTAGGTATATTATTATCATTTAGTTGGATGATTTTACCATTAATTTCCCTTTCAAAAGAACTTTCATCAACTTCATCAATGATGTGAGCTTCAAAGGCCCCAAAATTGGTCAAGAAATCTAGAATTTGTTGATCATCATTGAAGACTTGAAAATGATTCACATTATTGAGGAATGAGGGGCATGGCACTAGATCAATACTGAGGTTAGGGGAATCAAGATTGGGCATAAGGTTAGCTATAGTAGAGGCCAGCTCATTAGCAACTTTGTTTTCTTCCCTAGGGATAGACATGATGTTGAAAGCATCAACATTTCCACTAAGTCCCAAACTCTAAACTTGTACCTCTTAAGTTAAGATAGTTCTCATTGGTACTTGATCCTTATTTGATCAACCACTAATTCAGAATCTCCAAAAATAAGGAGATCCTTGAATTTATGCTTAATAGTAAGTTGTAATCCTAGAATGAGAGATTCATACTCAAATAAATTGTTAGTGCATGGGAATTTTAACCTATAAGATGCATGATATTACTTTTATGTAAGGTTTATCAATATAATACTAGCCCCTGATCCTAATTTTCACCTAGAATCATCAACATACAACTTCCATAGGCCAAGTATAGGAGGAGGGTCTTTGGAACTAAGCTCTTTTATAGTCTCTAAAGTGAAAACTCCTAGATTAGAGTCAAGGAAGTTTACCTTTTCATTGATAACATTGTATTTTGTTATCATGTGTCACATTTTGGGTTCCATTTCCACTCTTATTTGATTTGTCACATGTTTCTAAAGTAACCATAAGTGGGAGTAGTCAGTAGACATGTATCCATTCAAGGCCTTAGTCCATTATCTACTCCAGAGCAATCCATAAGCACTAGGAATATCCACCATTTATATGTCAATGAATTTTTGAACCCTTGGTTCATTAGCCAACTATATATGTACATTTAATAACCCCCCAATGACTTTGAATCTTGAATTTTACAATTGTGTGACCACCCTATCAAACTCAATTAGGGTCAACCCAAGTTATTCACATATCTTAGCAGACATGATGTAGGTTGAGGCTCTAGAATCTAGAAGGCAATTATGGAGATTCTTCCCAAATATCCTAACTATAAGCAAGAAGGGTGGGGACTCTGCTTTGGTTACTTGCATAGTCACATTTTCACTACCACTCTTAGGAGGCTTCCCATGTTTATTGGACAAGGATTTTACGATTAAATCTCTTTATTCTATAATCTAAGTTAGCTCATGTAGAGTAATATTGGCTTTGATCTTTTTCATATCTTTCACAATCTTGTAACAAGTTTTGCATGAAGGTTCAGTAGTAGGTTTGGAAGAACTACCCTTAAGTGGTTCAGGATCATTCCTTGATGTAGTTTTTAGAGCAGTCCTATAATTATTAGGGGGAGTGTAAGTAGTCAATGGCTATTTTTGTTCTCTATTTATTAGAGGGCATGTCTTCAAGAATTTATAAAATGATTGAATCTCTTTAGGGATATTCTTAGGCTCATTATCCTCTTAGAAAGGGAATTGAAATGTCTCTACTATATGTACTTGGTCAGATGGCTGGGATATAAAAGGACTTGTAGTAGTATATTTGTTTGGGACTACCTCAAATGTGTCAATTTATTCTTGCAAAACTTCAAAGGCCTTACAAAACTCAATGTAATCAATCTCACCATGTTTAGAGGTAGCATGCACCCTAAAATAGTTTGGCAAGGAAATATTAGAGAGATTAATATCCATGGTCTTCTTGCTAGAGGAAGGCTCATTAGATTTATTATTGTAGAAGCTATCATTCTAAAATCCATTTCCAAGCTTGTTGAACTTTTGGAAGTTGGAGTTCCTTTTAGAGTTGTCATTAGCATTTCCAACATGCTTTTATAATTACAAGAAATCTATGTTGAGCTTTTGGACCATCTTTAGTATATATTCATTCTCATTCTTTAGGGTCTCAAAATTTTGGACTTGGTTATTATTAGTACCATTGACTAATACTAAAGCCTTTTGGTCATTGGTGTGAAATCCATTAGTAACTTGATGACTCAAGAAAATTAGGTTCTGATTAGGAGTAGCATGGATATTAGATAATAGATTCAGATTAGGGAGTTGGTTTAATGCTAGAGAATTTTGGTTATTATTTGGGAAAAGGTTTAATGCAGGCATTTGAGGATTAACATTTAGGATAGAATAAGCCAATATCCTTGAGGCTACATTTGGTCACTAATAACCACTACTTTAGAATAATATTAGGCCAATGTGTTAATAGATGGGAAATCCCTTTTTAGAAACATAGAATTCATGGGGTCTACTGCATCATTATAAACTTCCAAAGCTAAAACCTCATTAGATTTGTATGGATACATTGTTTGGCTAAACATATTTTAGAACTTAGCATTTAAGGATTTAATAGGTTCACTTTCATCTCTCTTAATGGTTGTAAATTGGTGATAAATGACATAGGGGCTTATGATCTTCCCAAATTGATAAATAAAGATAGTGTCAAAGCTATTCCATGAGGTAATATAATTGTTAAGAAAATTGAGGAACCACTCATACGCAACATCCTTGAATGTAAATGGAAATAACCTATAGGCTACATCTTCATGTATAAAATTTAATAACCTTAAATCATCCTTTAAATATTTAACATGCTCTTCAACAATTTCAACACTAGTTAGACTAAGTATTGGCAAGTACTTTTCAAGATTATGAGGTAAGTCATAAACTACACCTGGTACATTAATGGGGGAGCTTCCAAGCCATGCCATATCTAGATGAAAATTTAATGAAGGAAACCATTGTAAGGGTGAATATGGTAAAGACTTGGAATGCCTATCCCTTCTTCTATCTTTCTTGGTTCTTTTGTGGGTTTCTAGCTCAAGTAAGGGTTCTCTGGTCTCTTAATGTGATCTAGTCCTAGTCTTTGGCAATTTCAGCTTGAATATTAAGGTTTTTATTTGAAATACATAATGTCAAGTTAGATTTATCAAATAATAATAATCAACTTGTACACTAATCCTATTCTATAAAATATTTTCTCAAAAAGAGACAAAATACGCTGATCTTTGACTAAGTAAGCTCAAAGATGCATTGAATTATGCAAAGATGACCATTATTTGTAACCCGTGACTTAAATAAAATCAAGATTCATAAATTATTGCCAATATTAAATCAAAATAAGCCATCCTAATCTCAATTAATATGAATTATTAAAATTAGAAGCTATTTTTACCAAAATTAAAGAATCTCTTTACAAAGAACTAACATCTTTACCTTATAAAGCACATAGATAGGTGAGAAACCACTTAAAGACCAAATATATTTGAACTTAGAGTGAGGAATCACTCATAAAGGTAAAAAAATCCTTCAAACTTAATGCAAGAATTATCACGATTGATCATGCATGCCCTTCTTCTAGCACCAATAGAGTTGTTCCTATTGATGCTTCTAACTGCCTCATAGGTGATATTAGTGTTGAAGAATACTTTTCATCTTAGGATCTTGAAAATCTAAGGCATGAGTTGTAGTTGGTCATAATTTGGGATTTTTGTGGTGGAATAGAAGTAGAGTGTGAGAACTATCCACAATATTTGTTTAATTTGGTGGTTGGGAGCCACCAGGGTCCTATACTTGAATCTTTGTGATATTTCTTGATCTAAAAACTAAGCTAAATGGATATTAACAATGATTTTAAACTAAAGTGAGATTTGATAAATAAGATAAAAAAAATGAGGGTAAGGTAGAATATAAAATGTGATTACAAGCTTCCATCTCAAATATCATGACAAGGTTCTAATTAGTTTGAGCATACATGAACCAATTTATGATGTAAAATAGTATGAACTCAAATTCCATCATAAACCAAGAAAGCATCAAAGGAAATATAGAATTCACAAGTAATAACTAGGTTTACTTTAAATAATTTACAACTGTAACTTGAATAGCATGAGCACATCCAAACTCAGAGTAAATGAAATGAAGTATACCTAAGATCTTTTATTTAATCTTGCATAACACAAATTAACAACCTTATGATAGAAAATGTAGCTCAAAATGCAAAGAACCATTCAAATCTAGGAAATTAACATGCAATTTAGAGATAACATTAGCTTTTATCACACTATTTAGATAATATTTTTAGAATTCCTTAGTTATATTAAAATTCCCTTTGGTATACAATTACTTAGAGTCTCTCCCCTTTACAAATGGTAACCTTTGCATATTTATAGAGAACATAGGTGGTGGTACTGATGAATTTATCAAAAAATCTATATATTAGATAAGGATATCTATCCTTAGATTACAAAGATACAATGTTCATGACCTTTTATGCCATTTTTGACTAATATGTCAAATATATGCTAATAGATGAACATATATACATTATAAAGAATATTCTTTTCCAAAATACATTTGTGGGTCCACTCTATTTTTTCTAGAAGATGTCCTTCACCTTGGTATATTATTATTTTATTGAATCAAAATCCACTACAAACTTCATCATACAATCCTCTTCTTGATTTTCCAATGTGTTAAATTCTTTATCACCTTTTGCCATGAGTTCTATGATGAATTGTGCCTCTAAAATCTGCTTTCTAGAGGTAAGGATGATGTCAAGGATATTTTGATTATCTTTGATAGAATAGCCTTGATTATATTTGATGTTATAGATGAAGATATTAACCCTTTTCTTTAACTCTTCATCATTTATCAGGCCCATGGTAATGGGTTGAGAAGGATTGGTTAATAGAGTCCCCAAGAGCTTCTCCATCCTACTGATTACGTCTTTATCTTCGTTCATGAAGTTGTTGACATTATTACACCAAGTGATTAATGTTGGGGGATCAAACCAACAATAGATTACAATTATGACAGCAATAAATGCAAAATTAAACTAGATTGACAAGTAATTAGAATGATAATAGCAAGAACAAGAGATACAAGAAAACACCCTAAAAACTTGTATTAACAAACTCTTTACAAAAGGAATACAATTGAAGAAAGCTTCTTTCTTCCACACCTCTCCTAGATGTATAGATCTCTCAATAGATCTCTATTCCTCAAGAGCTCTCTCTCTCAAGAACAATCAACTCCAACAAGCCTGGATTGATTCAATTCTGTACTGTTCTTCACACATAATGAATTACAATAATTCACTCTCTACAACAATAACTACTGCTAAGCTAAGAAGATCTAATTCTTCATATAGAATTAGGAGACTTGAGCATGTACTTTTAAAAAATAGTTAAACCACTTAAACAAGGGCTCTAAAAATAGTAATGCTAATAATAGAGACGCGAGCTTGAGTCTACAACTCAAACTTATCATGCAAACACTCGCTTCTGTCCATGGAAATAGCTTTCTGGACATGCAGGTAACTGACGTCGGTTCCTGCTGCTTGTCTATGACCGCCATCAGCCGACCTTCTACCGACATTGGCATCTCTGTAACTGCCTGTGACCGGCATTGATCACTCCTGACTGACGTCAGTGTCTGTGTAGACCCGAACCTGATAAAATATGCTCCTTGGTGAAGTTTTTAGCTCCACACCCTAACAATCTCCCACTTGGAGATAAACAGCTGCACCAGTACCTGTACAGCAACATCTTCTAGCTCCTCCATCTTCAACTCAATCATGAAGACCAACAGAAGTTGAATGAAGATTCAACTTCTCCTTTGTAACCGGCTTGGTTAACATATCAGCAGGATTCCTATCTGTATGGATCTTCTCCAGCTTCAGCTCACCATCTTCCAATACCTGTCATATGAAGTGATACCTTAGCTATATGTACTTTGTTCTTGAATGAAAGGCTGAATTCTTAGCCAAATGGATTGCACTCTGACTGTCACTATACAATCTGCAAATCTCATGCTCCCTACCAAGCTCATCCATGAACCGTGTCATCCATATCATCTCCTTGCTAGCTTTTGTGGCTGCAATATACTCTGCTTCTGTAGTTGACAAGGCAACAACCTTTTGCAACTTAGATATCCAGCTAACCGCCATTCCACCTATAGTAAAAACATAACCTGTAGTGCTCCTCCTACCATCCAAATCACCTGCCATATCTGAATCTACATAGCCATGTAGAGAAGTATCTGAACCTCCATAGCACAAGTGCCTACTGCTGGTTCCTCTCAGATATCTAAGGATCCACTGAATTGCTTTCCAATGTTCCTTACCTGGATTGGCCATATACTTACAACTCCCACTGCTTGGGCAATATCCGGTCTAGTACACACCATTGCATACATCAAACTCCCTACTGCGAAAGAATATGGAACCTTACTCATGTACTCTACCTCATCATATGAATTAGGACATTGTTCTTTACTCAACTTAAAATGTCCAGCCAAAGGTGTGCTTACCGGTTTAGCATCCTGCATATTGAACCGTTTTAACACCTTGTCCACATAATCTTCTTGAGACAATATCAACCTGTGATTTTTCCTATCTCTCTTAATGCTCATGCCAAGGATTTTCTTTGCTGCTCCCAAATCCTTCATAACAAACGTTTGAGCTAATTTCACCTTAAGCTCTGAGATATCCTACATGTGAGACCCTGCAACCAGGATGTCATCTACATACAACAATAGAATAATATATCTACCGTTATCAAATCTCTTGAAATACACACAATGGTCTGATTGACACCTACTATAGCTGTGCTCAGTCATTAACCTGTCAAATTTTAAGTACCATTGCCTAGGAGCTTGCTTGAGGCCATATAAGCTTTTCTTCAACCTGCACACAAACTTCTATTACCCTTGACCTTGAATCCTTCTGGCTGTTCCATATAAATTTTCTCATCCAAATCTCCATGAAGAAATGTTGTCTTAACATCTAGCTGCTCAAGATGCAAATCCTCAAAAGCAACCAAAGACAATATAACCCTTATTGAAGTCATTTTAACAACAGGAAAAAAAATCTCACCAAAGTCAATACCTGGCTTTTGTGCAAATCCTTTTACCACTAATCTAGCCTTGTATCTCATCTACCCATTCTCACCTTCCTTCAACCTGTAGGTCCATCTGTTCTTAAGTGTTTTCTTACCAGCTGGCAATTCAACCAAATCCCATGTTTGGTTTTCTCTTAAGGACTCCAACTCCTCAACCATGCCACACTCCCACTCACTCTTGGACTCCACCTATATTACTTCTTCAAAACTCTCTGGTTCTCCACCATCAGTTAGCAATAAATAAAATAAAGAAGGAGAATATCTAATTGGAGGCTTACTCACCCTTTCTGACCTCCTGATGGGTGTCTGAGACTCATCCACAACACGCTGTCCACCCAAATTCTCTGATAGTGACCAACCTCGGTCACCTCCAAACCTGTTACTAGTCAACGTCAGTTCTGCTTGACCGACCTCGGTACCTGTACGGTCGACGTCAGTCTCTGTATGGTCGATGCCAGTTTTTATCCTGCCGACGCTGGTTCCTAACCTGCCGACGTCAGTCTCTGTGTTTTCCTGTAAGTGATTATTTCTTTTTCCCGTGAGCTCATCTTGGACTTTCACCTCATCCAATTCACCATTGCTCTACTCAAATTGATTCAACTTCCTTAGCTGATCACAATACATCACTCTTTCATTGAAAACAACATCACGACTCCTGATTACCTTGTTAGTTTCTAGATTCCACAATCTGTAACCAAAATCATCTGAGCCATAGCAAATAAACGTGCATCTCATAGACTTAGCATCAATCTTCTTTCTATTTTCCTTATCTATATGCACAAAGGGTTCACAACCAAAAACTTTGAGATATGAGAGATCAACCTTTTTACCTGTCCATGCCTCTTCTGGAATACCACCATCCAGAGCTATAGAGGGTCCTCTGTTAATCAGGTACACTGCAGTGTCAACAGCTTGTGCCCAAAATTGTAAGGGCAAATTGACATGCAATCTCATACATCTTGCACGCTCCATTATTGTCCTGTTCATTCTTTCAGCAATTCCATTCTGCTGAGGTGTCCTTGGAACCGTCCTTTGCCTACAGATTCCATGCATGTAACAATAATCTCTAAACTTATGACTATAGAACTCACCACCATTGTCTGATCTCAGGCACTTTAATCTTTTACATGTTTCATTCTCAACCATAACTTTCCAAACTTTAAAAGTATCAAATACATCAGATTTCTTTCTAATATAATAGATCCATACCTTCCTTGTGGCATCATCTATGAAAGATACATAGTACTTTGATCCTCCAATGGAAGCAACCTGAGCCGGTCCCCACACGTCTGTGTGAACAAGCTCCAACTTGTGCCTCTTCTTAGTAGACCCAGTTTTGAGAAAACTAACCCTTTTCTATTTTCCAAATACACAGTGCTCACAAAACTCTAGATCTATGCCTTTTAAATCTGAAAGCATACCTTTAGACTTAAGAATTGACATCCCCTTCTCACTCATGTGGCCAAGCCTTGAGTGCCACAATTTAGCGTCCACATCTGAAGTAGATAATACAGAAGGAGATTTGTTAGTAACACAATTACACAAATAGAGAGTACCTTCTCTCTTACCTCTGGCCATAACAAGTGCACCCTTGGTCACCTTCCAAGATTCTACTGTGAGAGTTACTGTACAACCCTCATCCCCTAACTTTCCTGCAAAGATCAAATTTGTCTTCAATCTAGGTACATGCATCACATCTCTCAACACCCATGTGTTGCTATTCTGCATCTTCAGCTGCACTTTACCTTTGCTAGTTATTTTACAGGGCTCATCATCCCCTAGATACACTATTCCAAAATCTCCATGGATATAGTCACTAAAATATTCCCTGTTAGGAGTAGCATGAAAAGATGCACCAGAATCTAGTACCCAAGATTCTATATTATTATGTAGAGAGAAAATTAAAGCATCCTATGCAATACCTGCAATCTTGGCTTCTTCCTTTCCTTTGTGCTGGTTGTCCTCCTTAGGCTTTGACCAACAATCTCTGCTTATGTGCCCCATCTTTCCACAATTCCAGCATTGTGGCCTTCTGCCATTTCTGGATTTAGATCTGCCTTTCCCCTTTGATTTGGATCTTGCTCTGCCTTTCTTGCTCTTCTCTTTCTGCCTTCCCCTGCTCTCAAAACTTAAAGCATTCTCAGATGCCTCTTCTATGCTTTTCCTACATATTTCCTCATTCAAGATAACACTAACAACATCCTCTACTTTCAAAATATTTGATGCAGATGCAGTATTACTTACTACCATTACTAAGCCATGCCAGCTTTCAGGCAAAGAACATAATATCAAAAGAACTTTTATCTCATCATCAAACACTATATTCACTAAACTTAATTGATTCACAATACCATTGAAATCATTCAGATGAGTAGAAATAGATCCACCTTCATTCATATGCAAATTAAATAACTGCTTCATAAGATATACCTTATTGGAAGCTGAGGGTTTTTCATACAAATTTGCTAACGTAGTCATCAACTCTACCATAGACTTTGCCTGTGATAAATTGGATATCACAGTGGATGCTAGACTCAGTCTTATAGAACCTAGAGCCTTTCTATCAAGAACTTCCCATTCTTCATCCTCCATGTCTTTGGGCTTCTTTGCAATACCTCCTAACGGTAAGTAGAGATCTTTCTGATACAGATAGTCCTCTATCTGCATTCTCCAGTGTTGGTAATTTTTGCCATTGAACTTTTCCATTCTTAATTTACTTTTATCTGCCATTGCTTCTCCCACTCAAACAGAAATCCTTGCAAAAACTCCTGTGAGAACCTGTAATCAATACACACTACACAGATCTGAACCACCTGTTAGTGAACCTGAACTTTGATACCAATTATCAAGCTCTGAACCTATAACCTGGCTCTGATACCACTTGTTGGGGGATCAAACCAACAATAGATTACAATTATGACAGCAATAAATGCAAAATTAAACTAGATTGACAAGTAATTAGAATGATAATAGCAAGAACAAGAGATACAAGAAAACACCCTGAAAACTTGTATTAACAAACTCTTTACAAAAGGAATACAATTGAAGAAAGCTTCTTTCTTCCACACCTCTCCTAGATGTATAGATCTCTCAATAGATTTCTATTCCTCAAGAGCTCTCTCTCTCAAGAACAATCAACTCCAACAAGCCTGGATTGATTCAATTCTGTACTGTTCTTCACACACAATGAATTATAATAATTCACTCTCTACAACAATAACTACTGCTAAGCTAAGAAGATCTAATTCTTCATATAGAATTAGGAGACTTGAGCATGTACTTCCAACAAACAGTTAAACCACTTAAACAAGGGCTCTAAAAATAGTAATGCTAATAATAGAGACGCGAGCTTGAGTCTACAACTCAAACTTATCATGCAAACACTCGCTTCTATCCACAGGAAATAGCTTTTTGGACACGCAGGTAACCGACGTCGGTTCCTACTGCTTATCTGTGACCGCCATCAGCTGACCTTCTGCCGATGTCAGCGTCTCTGTAACTGCCTATGACTGACGTCAGTCGCTCCTGACCGACGTCGGTGTCTGTGTAGACCCGAACCTGATAAACTATGCTCCTTGGTGAAGTTTTTAGCTCCACACCCTAACAATTAAATCTTACAGTTTATCCACTATGATTCCCTAGAGGATTTATAAATGCCCAAGTTTGATGAACTTG
The DNA here is from genome assembly GCA_037957365.1 of Torreya grandis. Taxonomy (NCBI): domain Eukaryota; kingdom Viridiplantae; phylum Streptophyta; class Pinopsida; order Cupressales; family Taxaceae; genus Torreya; species Torreya grandis. The sequence continues at coordinate 22,532 of JARHVA010005595.1, read as the reverse complement.
AAGTCTTGGGCCTATTTTGTTACATATAAATTAATCAATTTAACTACCTAGGCTTGGGAGTCCTACTATTGGGTGTTTAAGGCTTGTGCCATCTCAGCTTGATGGGTTCAGGCACTTAATCTAAGATTTATGATCTTCAAGCCTTAAAATATGTTAAGGAGAGACTTATTCAACATCTTCAATATGTCCTTAGGGACTAAAAATATAGCCCGTGCTTCCAAATCCTGCTTCTCCTTCTCTAGGTTGATGAATCTTTATTTCATTCCCTAGACCCCGACCAAGGTCATTGTTGATTAGGCCATAACCAAACTTGATATGTATTCCTAATGTATGGGGTACTCCCATACTACTTTACCTTACACAAGAGTTAGACTTACAAAATTATCCACCCTTTGGAAGGTGAACTCTTCAATGCCTATGGTGGCTTTCTTTGTTATTACCTTCTAAAATCCAACTATCTTTGGATTGTATTGCATAGTAGCTATGGGTTTAGAGGATTTGGAAACCTCTAGGATTTTAATTCTTACTCCACTTTATGCTCTAATATCATTAATTTTTCTACTACTTTCCCTTATAGCTTTAATAATTCTCCTCTCTTCTTGCTCCTTCATGAGCTCTCCGATCTAGGGTTTGATATCATCATGGGTACTAACACCCATAGTGCTAGTAATTACCCATGAATAAGAGGAGGATGAAACCTTTTAGAGCTTTCCATATATGAACTAATTAAGGATGACATATCCCTGTATGGGGAACTCATCACTAAATAAGTTAACTTCACTTGTTGGATGAGTCCATGCCTTTTTTCATCTTTTGAAAGACCTAAGAACAAGGGCCATTTCTACCTCCCTTTTCTTCTATATTATAGGAACTAAATCCAAAGCTAGTTCCTTCACCTTTTCCAATATAGCTACCTATGGATCCTTAATTGTGAAAATTTAGTTGTAGTCTCCTCACCTTCTTTATTAGACCCATAGGTCTCTACAAGCTCCTTAAATAATTCTTGAATTGTTTTATAAGGCTCCAGGGCAATCATGTCAATGTGCTCCACTAGAGAAGGTGGCTTTGGAGGTGTAATAAAGGTTGAAAGACCTTATCTAAGTCTTTCTTATAGTTTATTCTCAAGAAGTCCTTGAATATGAATTACTTGTTGTTATGGGGGCCTTGGTGGTGCACTTAAGGTGGAAGGTAGGAGATGGTACTGCAATGAGTTTATCTACCATATCTCCACAAATAACTTCTCTTCCCTTTACAACTTGTGTTCAAGCTTAAATCCATGTTGCTTTCACCCCACTAATACTTCCTCAAAATTTTTAGCCTTGGTGTAAAAATGGTAATATGGACCAACCTTGTGTTCATATGTCACTTTGGTTAATTTTTTGGATTGGAGATGGAGGACCACTTTGTTATTAGGGTCTCATGCCTTAAGGTCATCCTTTGGAAATTAGAACGCATCTCTATGCCTAGACATAAAATCTTATTACTTCCAACCATGGATCATGGTCCTTCCAATCAAAAATGGAAAAAGATGCAAAATGCCCTTCCTTTTCTCACTACACACATTGTTAATCCCTTGGAGGAGTTGGCAGGCAATTTCCTGCTTAGCAAATTTGATGGGGACATAGATTGGTAATCTAAATGGTTGAGTTATAAGTCCCTAAATCTTGATGATAGTGTAATATAGGTAGTACCATATGTCCCCTATGGTTTCTACACATTTCTTAATAAGAGGGTGCATTCTAGGCATGGGGTTCCCAGTGATATTCTTTACCAAAGTAGGGTATATGCAATCACAAATGAAATTTGTATTTGAAGATGTGTAACTTTGAATAATGATGAGATATGGTAATATTGCTATGAGAGGACCAATTCTTGATACTAATAATATGAGTGGATGCCATTAATGAGTCTAATAGATAGGAAATCATGGTGAATTATTAGATTTTCCTTCTCTTAATGCCATAAAATTATCTCCCTAAGTGGATGCTAATCAACTCTCTAATAGGTGGAGTTAACTTCTCTTCCACCATGAAATATATGTAGGAAACCCATTTGGGGTTGACATAGGTTATGGTGGTTTCCTTGGATACTATATTCAATAGGGTCATAATGATCCTAATGTCCTCATTGAATTACATAATGGGGATCTTCCCATCATGGTTTCTAGATATATGGGTTCCTTGGTTTGACCAGGGTCTTAGGATGTTGTCAAAATTATGTCTAGTGGTCCATTCCTTAATGGTGGGGAGGTCAATATGGGCCTTATGAAGTTTTTAATAGCCCTCAAAAGCTATAGGAGTAATGTATGCTATCTCTTTTGACACATCCTCCCTAATTATGTAATCACCATCAATTATAAAATCAATAAACACGGGGGCAAAGATGTCAATACAATGAAGTACCTCTAGTTTTACAACTACTGAATGAACACCAGACATTTGAATTATAACCAAGTCCTCAAATTTCCTCCTGGTTATTACAATTCTTTGCTCACTAGAAGTGAGGGGTTGTAAATATTCAATAGAAAAGATCTTTGACTAGTTCCTCATCCCATTATTTAGTGCCCCAGTGTCTAATTTTATATCTCTAAAACACCTTCCCTCATTATCTATGATAGAAATATTTCACCCTCCTTATTCCATTATTTCCTAGCAGCTGCCATGGCTCCTTAATTGCTCCAAGTGTATGACTAGTTCTCTTTTGCTTAGGATGAAATTTGAGCTTGTTTGAATGTAATTATTCCTCAACCATCAAGAATTAGGGATTTATATCATTTTTGCTAGGGATTGCTAGACCTTTAATGGTGAAGGTGGCATACTTCATAAATTCATTCATGCCTTAGATTCAATGGATGGCTTAATTTATGCAAATTATGTCTTTTTGGCATGCCAAATCTTTGGATTTATCATTTAGTGCTTACATGACACCTACATGGACTTCCTAAGCTCACTTTGTGGCATTATCATGATGACTATTTTGAAAACTAGCTGTTGGTTTTCAAATCTCACTTTTCATCTCACACCATTAGCTTTAATCTTTGATCCAACATGGTTTATTGGATCCTCAAGATGCACATGATTTAATTAGTCTTGAGACTTCAATAAAAATTAGGCTTAAAATATATTCTTAAGATCTATTTATGTCAATAACACTAATAAACTTAAATTAAATCCTTTTATGCTAATTTTTCTAAGTTAATATGCTAAGGATTATTTTGAAAGGCCTTTTAAAAATGCCCCCTTTATTTAGGCTACAAGAATTAACTGAGTTTAAATTTTATGGCCTCTTTAATTTCAAAGACATCTTTGTGGACATCAAATGACATGAGCGAGACTATTAATTTTAAGCCTATGAAATTCTTTTGGTAAAATGATGAAGTGCCACATTTGATACTCTCAAAAACTCTTAGGGTTTCAAATTTGATGCACACCATTGGATTAAGATAGATGATGCAGTGATGACCTTTGATCGTGATTTAAGGGGTCGAATCCAATTGGATTTGAACTCTAGGGAGCCTTTCATCTTCACACCATTAGATCAAGATCTCTAAATAACCATAAATTGTTGGATCCTACAAAAGTTCACAAGCTTTAAGTTAGTATGATAGGTTATATATATAGGCCTAAGTTAAATTATTAGTCCTAAGTCTATCGTATATATAAATATGATGAACTTAAAGCTAAGGTTTATTGTGATAAGCCTAATGTCCAAACATTAATGTGGTCCCCTTTTGGACTTTTAGTTTGGATGAGGTTTAACTTGAAAGTCTTTCTAACATCAAAGATGTCCTCATAGACATCAAATGATGTGATACTGTCAAATTAAATCCCATGAGAACTTTTTATAATAAAGTTTGAAGTTGGTGTGTAGTTCCTCTTGGGTGATTTCATGCCATTAGATCAGATCTCTAGGGAAGTGAGAATCATTAGATCTATGAAAGTACACAAAATTTAAGTTAGGACCTGATATGCATAATGGTTTAGACTAAGTTTTTGGTCTTAATATGTTGTTTGTGTTAATAAATGTAAAAGGCATTTTAAGATTGAAGCCTAGGCTAAACATTAGTGAAAGCGTTGGTAATAAATGAAAGGGGCATTTTGACTAAAAATTTGGTGACCAAAGGGGGAAGTAGAAAGGGCCTAAATATAATTTTATATCAAGGTTTGGTCATGTTAAAAACATCATCGAGCCTTAACATAAAATTAGACTTAGGGTCTTTTATAGGAAGAAATATGATTTCCCACCAAGTTTCTCCTACCATTTTTGAATTCAAATCATAGGGTTTTTCCATTTGGGAACCTTCCCATTATTCAAGGAAATTATGCTTCATAAACCAAATACAACCATCAGTAGGGTTAGAACATACAACATAATCACAATCAAATATGTAGAGGTTCATTCCTTCTCTGGAGAGCAATCTTTAAATTTTAATAAAGAATGAACTTTCCAAGGTCAATTCAAGGTGCGGATGTTTTGAAAAATTCACAAGGGTCCCTATTTTGTACAAGTATAAAAAATGGGGGGATGTTGGTCCCAACACCTTATAGATGATCCCCATTGAAAAATTAGGTATACTATAATGAGGAAGAATTGGAGCCTCCTAATGAGAATACTATATGCAAGGAAGAGAGGGTGCATTTGAGAAGGAATGGGATACACATCCTCAAGTTGAAAGGTAGATCCAATTATAGGGAGACTTATCCTCTATCCTAGGTGGACCATATGAACATTGATAGAAATATTTAGGTGAAGGCCTATGAAAATGTCATAAATGTTATTTAATGGTTCTACACTTATCCATAGAATGCATAGAACACTAGTGCCAAAAAAAATACAACATATTTTTGGGATATAATCAAGTGTAATATTCAGATGTGGTCTATTTAGCTAAATGGTAAAATTAATTTCCTCAATATGAATTACATCTAGATAGTTTTGAAGTGATCAACATTTGTTCAAATAATGTGTACTAATTCCATGGAAAATTAAGATTGTTTAGGATTATAGTATTGAATGGATTTCCTATCCATGGTAGGATCTTAGGTTTTCATCTTCTACTATGTTAAAAATTATTGATAAGATCTATTCTCTTGAGCTAAATGACAAAATATTTTATAAAACTAACAATATGGTTCTTCTTTTAGGTTCATTAGGTGTGGTACTATATCCAACCTATGTGGAGGAACATAATGAGGTATGTCTAAAATATCATCAAAAAATTCATCAACATTATCAAATGGAGTAGAATAAAGTGATTCTATATAGAATTAAGACTCTATAGGCTTAGAAGTATAAAGAAATATTATTACAAGTGTAAAAACTATCTCTGGAGGAATAAAATTCAAAGGATTAAAATATATAGTGAAATGATAAGGTCTGGTCATAGATCTATGGTGCACATGTAGACCAAGAATCTAATTAATGAAACCACTTATAATAAGTTGTTTAATTTGGGGAACACACACATGCATGAGAATAAAATTATAAATAAATTTTTAGAGTTCAACACATAAAAATATTATCTTTACTCATCTTGAATAAAATATATAAAATAATGAAATTTATCAATGATAGTTTGTACAAAATTTTTGTAGCATAATGATTAACTAAAAACAAAGAAGAATAAAATATTCACTATCCCAAATCTCAATAATGAATATAAAAAAAAATCCCTAACAAAAATAACTTTAAAAAAGAGAGAAGGGAATGGTTTAACTCATCACCTTCCCCAAAAGACCCTTCACATTCTATGGTGTTTTAAATTCAAAAACAAGCTTTCATAGGTTTGGAAGCATTTGAAAAGACCCAAAAATGCATTATAATGATACAAGAAGACCTAATCAAGTTTTTTAAAAATAAAGATACAAATGAAAATGTAATTTTTGAAATTTCATACTTAGAAGGATTTTAACAGAGTTTTATAATTATAAATAAGCATGAGTTCCAAGTGGTTTTGCCAATCTAGTCAAACTCCAAAGACTGTCTAACACTTACAAATAAAACTCAAGACATGCCAACCTAATCAGGATTATAATCCTTGTTTAGTATTGTGGATTCATGTCAATCCTTTCACCATTGTAGGTGAGTTTTAGGTTCTACACACCACACACCAATTGATTCATAAATCGATGATGACCCCATTGGGATTTCAACTCTACATAAAACTATTATAAATCATCAGCATTTTCAATAGCCTGATTGAGATTAGAATCCCACACATCACTACATATTCCAATTTCATCACTCTATGACATAATTGACACTTTTAAATATGATTGAAATTACTCATAAAAACTTATAAACCTTTTAACCTAGTTGGGATTCATGACCTAAATAAAATAGACAACACCAACCAATATCCATCAAGACCTAATTAGAAAAAATTCCTGATTAGCACTATGTACTATGAAATAATCCTTCACCACTCTAAGTACACTTTTTAGTTTGATTAACAAAGGCATTAACAACAAATATTTATATAGACCAAATTGGAATACAGAAATTTAACTAAATCTACTAAGCCTCATGTAAATGCATCACGACCTAATGATACTTGGTATTATATTATTTTCCAAGATATAGCATTAAATACATTACAAATCATGAAATAATAACAATGTCACCTTAAGAGATAATCAAACCATAAGATTAAGACAAGAGTTACAAGTGGGGAAGCTATTAAAAGGATAAAAACCTCACAATATTATTATAATCCTTGAAAATAATTTAGCTTCAAATACATAACAAGTAGAATTTAGAAGAGAGAGTGAAGAATGGCCTTAATCTAAAAGATAATTAAAATAATGCAAGATCAATATTATGCATCAATATTATTTTTGAAGAGAGGAGGAGAGGGATATTTAAATAGATCAAGATTAAGGATGAGGGAGTTATAATAATCTCATCATGACCTTACAAGGCCTCCTTGGTGTGTGTCATGTGTCCTATTACCAAATATATAAGAGTGGAAGTGTGTGACATGTGGGGGGAAGAGTTACATTTTTATGTAACTCATAAATCCTATAAGTGGAGAAGAGATGTGAGAGACACCTCATAAAAATAGGATAAAGTGAATTTATAATTATAATAAATGCACACCTAAAAGAGACTTAGGATAATCCTAAAGATTCTATAGTGAACCCAAATAAGGCTAATCTCCAACTATCCCCCTTAATATTAATTTAGGGTTACAAAAGTGGAGAAACCCTTTTACAAACAATGAATGGAATTGGAATTACATAATACTCCTCCTTAATAGAAACTTCCTTCAAGAAGAATTAATATTTAGTGAGATAAATAAAGAATAAGAGAATATGTTTCCAAAATTTTCTAGGATGAAGGTGTTCTTGTTTGGTCTAAAATCCTTCTCTAGAAACACACATACTATTCATGTGCTCAATGTGAAAGGTTTTGAGCTGCTTGTAAACACATAATCAATTTGTGCAATAGTGGTGTTGGTTAATTTTATCTCTATTTTATATGTAAGATTGACGTAATTTTAGATTTTTATTTAACTAGTTTAGATACTTTACATGTGTTGAACATAATCTCCCATTAAAAGTATGTGCCTTGGCTATCTGTTATTGGTAGAAACATTTGTTCAAGTAGTGTTGATTCACTATGTCTTGTTTATAATAAGGGTTAAAATCATTTTGTTTAGACCTACTTTACTTGGATGCTTGCATGTTGGTTTAATTATTTTTAAGTGGTGGCTATGCATAAGATTCAATGATTTAATGGTAAACATAATACCTTTCCTGTTCCCACATTGACAAAGTTATTTTTATTCAAGTAGCCTTCTATTATCTACCCTTCCCTCTCCCTCTCTTTTGTGTTTATTTTGTAACTTGAACTACCTCCCCTTTATTTTAGAAAAATGTAAAATGAAATACACTAAGATTAGTAGTAGAACCAAATAAATAACTCACAACAATCAAAATTGAATCCTTAATGGTGGCAGCACATATCTTAGAGTTTATTCCATGTAGGTTCAATAGTGAAGTAAAATACCTACAACCATGCCCTAGGTTGATCTCACATAATTTCTAAAATAGAGGATGAAAGTCTATTATTATACCCACTCTTCTCTTTGGAAACAAAAAATCTCATGAGTGTTTTTAGAGCAAGATTTTGTACTGAACAACAAGTGTGATTGTCATTAATATCAAAACAATTCTCTTCAAATAATATGGTCAATCCAAAATGGAAAAAATACCAACAAGAAGGAGAAATGATCCACTAAACCCTATAAAAAAATTAGGCTATCACTAATATTTCAAGTTAAGTAACCAATATGCCATAAAAATATGATCTACATGTACATAATGTAATAAAAGTAATTGTACAACAAGGAAAATGGAGCAAATGGAAATTTCCATCATAAAGTGTGGAATCCTACCCAAAAATAAGTTGGTCAAAATAGAGAACATATTTCTTGTGCAATATAAATGCAAGGAATGAATAAAGAGTTTTATCAAAATGAAAATAAAGAATACGTGTGATTGTAAAAGATATTAATTGTGAAGAAATCAAATAATTATCATAAGAAGACATATCAAAGTCTCTAAAAGATCCAATATTTTAGGAATCCGAATAGTTTTATCTTTAGAAGAAGAGCATTTAGTCATTTTCCAAAAATGTAAAATGTCATGAGTGAATTTACCAAAATATTTTCATGGATTTAATTTCCAACATTTATATATATGATTCCCATGTTTTCTATAATGATCACAAGTTTTACCATTTTTAATTAAAGCATGAACATTACAAGAATTATAATAAAAATAAGTTGAATTATAAGTCATTCGGTGTGGAAGAAAATAAGATTTCAAATTTTCATTAGAAACATTGGAAGCATTATAAAAAATACCTTTATAGTTTTAATTAGACTTAGGAAAAATAGGCTCAACAAGACTAGTTTCATGCTTACCAAGACTACCACCCGAATAACCCATAGAGTGCATAATGTGTAAATCGGGTTTGGTAGAAGGGATTTTCATAAGATTGTAAGTTTGTTTAGAAGCATAGTGAAGTTCATCAATAAAGACATTATCATGTGTAAAAGATGAAATTTTAGCATTTAAGGTGTTGAAGGAAGATTGCATATTTTTTGTGTGTGGATTAAAGTAATTTTAAAGATTAGTTATATTGAGATTTTGAAAATGCACATGATGCTTAAGAACAAGAGTTTATTCATTTTTGGAAGCAAGATTTTTCATAGTGTTCTTAAATGATAATAAAATGGTCATTTTTAAGGCCATAAAATGAACGAGATACACTTGAACATTAACTCAAGAAGAGAGAATGAAGCATATGTACCAAATATTAGCTAAAAATAATATTCATAAAGGATTAACAAATTCTTATCAACTTAAAATTTAAAGAAATCCAATGTGAATGGATTACATAACTTTATTAGAGTTTAAAAATAGATATAGAAGGGATTAAAATTATGTTTAAAACTACTTTAAATTCAAAAAAGAAAATACATCATTGGAAGCATAATTTGAAGTATATAAAAACTTACTTTAAAAAAAAAGTGTGATAAGTAGAATTTAAGATTTTAAATGAAAGTCCGCAATATATTTAAATGTAAGTCCACACCAAATACCACACATTCTCTAAATATTTAATTATTTTAAACCAAAAGTGAAAAAAAACTTTGTTTTAAGCACAAAAAAGTATAATAAGGCACAAATTTACCAATCATATGTTAAATGAGGCAAAAGCTTTTTTTTTTAATTAATTCATTTACAAAAAACTTAAAATAATTTCTAAGATTTAAAATTTGGATTTTTTATTATATTGCATATAATTACCTTTAAAATGTTGACATAAATGTTTTATTTTGAATTTTAAATATTTTAAAAAAAAATTAATTGCATGGCATTACACAAACATAATTTTAATGGTTTTAACACTTTAAAATTTGAGTGAAGAAGTGTTAAAATTTAAATGAATGTGAAAAATGAAAATAAATAATATGGAATAGATTAATGATACAAAGAAGATAGAGCCTTACAATTATGCCACATGAATCAATAAAAAAGTGCTTAGTATATTATAAACAAAGTTACTAAACGAGAATTACGTAGTTGTGATGGACACTATGCCAAAAAAAGGATATTAGGGATAATAGTTTCATAGGAATATTGTAATGAAATAAAAAAAATAAAAGCAACTATTTAATATCTTATACTAAATATAATGACAACTAACAATATATTAATGCCAAAAATAAAGTACAACAAGATAAAAAAGGCATTGAGAAAGAAATAATAGAAAAAAAATGTGCTAAAAATAGAAATGTACTATAGTGAATAAAATTTAGGAATCAAAAGTACTAGAGAGATAAGTGTAACACTTAAACATTAGAGGTGAATTCCTAATCAATAGATCAAAATTCAATCCTAGTGAGAAAAAAAATGCAAGGGAAGTACTAAGAGAAGCTAAAAAATGCCTTGAAGAAACCATTATGCATAGGTGAAAGGAATGCCTAAAAAAATATATATTGGGATGCAAAGAATAAAAGAGCTTTTGAGGACAATGAGAAAGAGTAATACATATGTGTTAAAAAAACTATCTAGAGAGTTCCAAAAAATAAGGGAAGAAAAAAAAAACTTACTACAAAAAGGTGCTAAGATAGAAGTAAAAAAGAAAGAGATTAAAAAAACACTTAGGAAAGAAGCTCAAAAAAATGCCAATTCAAATACTGAATTGCAAAGACCATGCACTAGTAGGAATCTAGTGTTACACCAAGGATAAACTTAAATTAAAAAAAAAACAACCAAATATTAAATTGTTCATGTTATTGCTTTGTACTGCAGTAAAATTCCAAGCACACATAAGGATCATGTATTAGTAAAGGAACAAATTTATACTTGAAATTAAATATTTTGGTTAAAGGAAAAAATTATGGTTAAAAAACCCAAAAATGGGTTAGAAGAAATAAATAAAGTTAAAAATGTCAAGAATAATCTTCCTTTTTGTAGATGATATTTTGTGATTATGAAGCACCTTAGTCTTGTACACTTGGAAAAATTAGACCTTGATTATTCCTCTTAGTTATACACTCTCCTTGCTTATGCAAGCCTTAAATCTACTCTATCTTGTGTCCCTTGGCCTATCTCTTAGTTAGACCAGTCTTATATTAATGACACAAATATTCCATCTTGCCTATAATGCTTAAAATTTATTTATCTTACACCTCTACAAGTTCTGATCCTGTACCTATTTTATTACTCCCTAGACACTAACATCTTGGATAGAAAATAGTGTTGATGTTACTATCTTACCCTAACACAAGTGTCAAGTGCCCTAAATTCATCTAATTTTTAAATGAAGTGTATCCTAATGGTTAGCCTAAGAGTTTTGATGTAATTTATTACTCCAAAGGGATTGATATAAATACAAGATAAACCATCATTCATTACTCACCTAGAAAAGACCAAAGAGACCAAGGCACTTATAAAAATCACTCTATAAAGAATTTATTTGATGATATTTTATCTATTTCCATACCAATCATAGGTATACCACATCTATAGGTTTGAATTACTAAAGGAGTATCGCAAGGGATCAATTTTCCAAGTTACAATCTAGGTCAATATTGTAATTGATTTACACACATTTATGATTCAAACACAAGCCAACATGTAAGAAGAACTACATCAATTTGAGGCCCTCTTTATATTATTGGCTATGTAGGAAAAACCATTTGATAATGAGGTTATTGGGGCCAATTTGACATCATGTGATCACTAACCCATTTTTTCCAAGGTCACATTAAAGATGGAAAAATAGGGTTTTACCATTTCACAAGGAGTGACTATCCATGACCCATATCTAAATACACTAGAGTGAAGGTGAAGCAAAAAATATAAGCATCTAGGTGGTCACATCATATTTCACTAGATATTTTATATAGGACACTATCCCTAGACTGAGATAATAACATCAATGCAACCATCCAAGGCTGATGCAATTATCTAGATATCTAGAGGCGCCTGACCTAGAATCTAACAACTATTCCAAAACTATCTTCCAACCTAATTTCAACCTATTTTAGATCTTGAACTACATTAACATTAGAAAAAGCTAAGTATTTCTATTATTTGTCATGTATGTATCTATCCTAATTATACTTTTCATATTTAGACTATCTTAGCATAATAAATTATGTGTATGCTTATATTTAAAGTTTAACATTTAATTGACATGCTATAGATCTGATTATCACCCTTGTGCCATTTAATTCTATATTCTTAACCTTAATATAAAGTGAAAATAACACATTTAATTTTAAGGTTAAACAAAGATAATTGTTTTAACTATTTAGGACTTAGACATGTAAATCTTAGGTTATTAAAGGGGTTGGGTATAGAGGTTAAATTCAAACAAATATTACAAATAGATATATCAAACTAATTTACCTAAGATGTATACCTAATGAGAAAATTTAATTATCTAGAGTGAGCATTATCAAATGTCAAGAAGGCTAGAATAGGTTGGAGATTAGTTAGGAGTCCTTTATTATAGAACTAGGTTTGAAAACTACCTTTAAATATTAGTATGGTTAAGAGGATAGTAGTGAACTATACTAGTGTCCAAGGTACCACACTAGTGTCCTTATATTGAGAAACTAATTGAGAATTCCAAATATGAAATATGATGGTTTTAGGGACCTATAGGCAAGTTTTGAGCTTTTGATCATTTGTATTTATCACTATTTTATTGAATCTTTTCCAAAACCTAATGAGCACCTACACACATGAAATAACAACAAGATCAAATACAAAAGGAAGAGAAAAATTGGGTTGTGGGATGTTACGATCATGTGATACAGAACCCCTACTACCCTGACCACTACCTACATTAACCCCAATGATAGGGGTCTTAGATATCATGAAGTTATCCCTTTAGGAATGTGCATAATCAACATGTACAATATGATAGAATGACTTTCACTTAAGCCCTTATTTGATCAAGCATGTAGATCTATGTGTTATTACTGAGTAATATGTAATGTACTAATCTATACTATTGATTGATTTTATGTAATCATGTGCTAAAATAGTAAGTGCTAGATGTAAAATGCTTTGCGAGGCTCTTTATATATAATTAACTTTGATTTTAATGTAAGACCCTTATTTATTGGCCAAAAATATGCAAAGGAAAGATAAAATCATAAGAAAAAGCTCAAGAAAGAGATTGGATCCAAAACATGCTAAAACTATTACTGTTAAACGCTAGCATTGAACTAGACACTATTATACTAGGATAGTGTCCAAGACCATGCTAGTGTTTTAAGAACACAAAACTAGGTGAAGATTATGAAAAATAGGTAAGGGCCCCTATGACTAGTATAGGATGACATAGGACCACTAGGGGTGTAGTAATAGGGAAAATAAGTCATAAACAATATAAAAAGACCCAAAATGACCATGCAAACAAGACTCACATTTATCACTAAGACCTTCCCATGAAAGATCAATAAAAGACATAGTACTTGTGGTTATTTTACCAAATTAGGGTGTGTACATTTCCCCCCTTGTATTCTAGTAATGTAATGAACTAGAAGTGCTAAAGTAAAATAAAATAGAAATCCCATACATGTACTTACCTATGTGATCAATCTGTATAGAGGATGGATGTGCTCTAGGGCTAGCCCACTTCTTGGCTAGAGAAGTGGACATGAGTTGAATTATTATCTATGAAGAAGAAATCCAATATATGGATGCCTCATGTACTAAATTTGAATGTTGAACTAAATAATGAATAAAAAAACCTTATTTTTCCCCCACCTTGATATGTGAACTAAGTCATGAGAGGTAATCTATTTAAAAGTTCAGACTATCACTTGACATTTATAATCAAAATCTTGTGACAATCTATGGATCAACCATTGCAGACAACCATATGACCAAACCTAGAGAAATACTTGGGACATCTTCGTTATAATTTGAGTGTAATTTGATAATTATTGAATAGAGAATGATATAATGTGCCATTTCATTTGTATAACCTAGTGTAATCATGTGATATCAAGGATATGTGCTATGCATCATGCCCCTAAACTTGATATCTGAGTAACGTAACTGTGTGTCATATGTATAAATTATATTTGTATAAGGATGGCATGCCATGTAGTGTCCCCATAGTCATAATCTAGATCTAGAACTATGTTGAAACCCTATGTAAAATATGAGTATGTAGACCAATATTTGACAAGATCATGGAGCCCTTTAAATTTGAGTCAACCTATGTGTTTGAACATCTAATCAAATCTATGTATTTGATTATTTGAGTCAATCTACACTAATCTAAGTCAATATAAACCAATGTGAATCAATATGAACCAATCCAAGTCAATCTTTGTGTTTGAACCAATTTGTGTATCTAAATAAATCTATGTATTTGAATCACTATATATCTAGGTATCTGAATGACTATATACCTGGGTATTTGAATTGGGAAATTTGGGTATCTGAATCAAGAAATTTGGGTGTTTGAATTAGGAAATATAGGTGTCTAGATCAATGTGAATAGTGTATGTATGCCCCCTTTTGGTGAAATATTCAAGACTATAGTAAGGGTGTCGAACCAAAAGTGATGTTGGTAAGCATGTTAGTGATAGTTAGCATTGTTAATATGAGCATAAGATTAATTATTTAGACATTTATAATAGATTTTTTTAGAAACTAGGGCCAGTATAGGCTTGTGGTATATCATGATTTTATTAAGGAATCATAGGTTTTATCACTTTATGGAGTCAATCTGATTGGAATAGTAGTGTAATCAGAATGGTTTGGGGGATATCATGATCAAGTCCCACACATAAGAAACAGATTGAGAATTAGAGTTATGGTTCTTGAGATATCATGTTTGGAATAATTTTGTTTTAGTTAGTAAAATATATGCACAAGGTCAACCTTAAGATGGTGACATTTAAAAAGTGGCTTAAATAGGTTGGTTGATTGGTTTGAGAATCATTTGAATTAATTGATTTGAGATAAAAAAAATTATAAGCTAGAAACATGCTGAGGAGATGAGGAGTGAATATGGCCTATGACAAAGAGGTTGAGGTGTTCATCTAGGATGGGGAAGAGGCTACCTTGGTAAGGAAACTATCATTTTCCCTATTTTTATATATTTATTTACTTTTTCATCCTTTTTAGTGAAAATTTGGCATTTTAGTGCTTTTTTTAGGACTACACTAGTGTCCCTAGTATCATGCTAGTGTCTTGGGTTATCGTACTACCATCTTGGGTAGAGAACTATTATCCTGGGTGTAACACTAGTGTCCTAGGATAAATTTTGAAATTTTTACTTCTATTTTGTGTTTAATGATTGCTACTATATGTTTATTTTCCATTCATATATGTTAATTCCAGATTTGGCTATGTTTTGTAAGTAGATGTGTGCATGAGGGAATTTCAGAGTGGATAAATGATGGGGTGATTACATGGACTACCCCTAATAGATGATGAGAGGGAATTAATCAATAGATCTAGTTTGGTCCATATGGCATCACTTATGATGCCCTAAGAATCCTTTATGACGATGGTGTTGTGTGAGAGGTGGAATGTCAATACTTGTACATTTTTGTTTCCCATTGGGGAGATCACTATGATGTTGGAGGATGTTTATAGGATAATTATATTGCAAATTACTAGTTAATGAGCAATGTTATAGGAGGCTACTAGAGATAAAACTATAAAATAGTTCATGAGGTGCTCTATAACTATACTCATGAGGACTCATTAGATAGGGAGTTGCAGTGATGTGTTATTGTATTTGATTGTTATGGCTAATGTTGTATGAATTCAATTTTTTTTAGTGGAGCTAATAGCTTCCTTTGTTTTTATGGATGTGATTGGGGTGTCTATCTCATATAGGATGCATGATATATTATATGATATAGAGAAGTATTAGATCATATACTAGTGGGGTTATACTCTGTTATCCCACTTGTATTTAGATTTATACCATTATACCTAAGATTTTTGTGTGGGTGGTATTGGGTCTTCTACATTATTACATTATTGGTCTTATGAGCATATTACAATGGCTAGACTAGAGGAGTTTCTATGGATGGATTGGGCCCACCCATAGATGTTTATAGAGAGATGGACTATTATGGCTCACATGCAATCGAAGATCATAATACACTATCAAAAGGTAATAGATTTGTTTATGGATGGAGATATTATTTGGAGACCCTATAAGGAATTTTAGGGGTGGATTAAGAATGGTGTTTAGCTAAGATGGGTTCAATTGAATTATTAGTTGCATGATCATTGGGTCAATTTATTTAAGAGATTTTAGTATGGGTGAGTGATACAAAAGTTTGATGTTGTCTAGGATATACCACCTACACCATGGGTATGGTTAAGGAGTTCTCAGGCACTAGTGAGGCCAAGTAGTAGGTTAAGATCCATAAATAATGATTTGGTTTTGATTTTGATGATGATGTGAGATCTAGTAAAGGATATACTTGATGTAGATGGTGTAGGAATGACTGATGCCTACATAGTATGGTAGAGGTAACATAGATAGACATCACTATTTATAGGACATGGGGTTATCATACAAGATGCATTAGAGTTGGAGCCCTTAAGTGTAGCTGAAGGTGCATTGTGATTATGGATTTGTATGTTTTATTTAGTTAGTTTTTAATTTATTGATGAAATATCTAATGCATTGTGTTGGTATGTGTAGTTCAAAGAGATGATGAGTACTAGGAGACCATTATTGAGGATATGCTACAAGAGATGAAATAACATATCCTTGATGATGGCCTAGTGAAGAGGGACATAATATTTTTAGGTTTTCATGCACATCTATTTGATTGAGAAACCATTGACATTGTGGCATATAAACAAGTATATGCTAACTGAGATGAGCTATGTGATGAGCTGTAGAGGTGAGCTATACCCCCACCCAATGTTTTGGGTGGGGTAGGTGGTAGGATCATGGATGACTAAATTCATCTAAAATGAGATCATGTGGAGATGATGGCTGAGGTGGATGTACTATAGGATAGAGAGAGGAGGCACATGTCTTGATTGAGATCTAGAGGGGATGCAAGGGAATCTAGTTCTAATGTTGATGTATCTAAGAGTGATAGTGAGGAGGGTGGTCTTTGTGACCAAACTCTAATTTTGAGTGATTATGTATTATTTTAGTAAAACTTGTTTTGATATATATATGGAATTTTTGTTAAATGGGTATTATGTTATTTGGCATTTTAATTTATGGCATTCTTTACTTGAATAAGTGTTTTAGTTGTATTAATTGATTACATTTTGATATAGATATGTATTTTTTCAGTTAGGGAATTGTAATTGATTGCTCATATGTATATGGATGTTGGAGTATATATGTATATTGGATTATGAATGTTAATTGTTAGTTTTTAGTCTTTTATAAGTGTCATAGTATATCTGAGTATGGATCATGTAACTATGACATGCACTATTTGAATCCATATGGCATGGTAAATAAGTGATCATATTGATCATGTTGTGTAGGCATAAAAGTAGACTTTATTAATTGCTAGTACTCATGGTGCACTACTAGTAGTTAGATGTGTATAATCTATAGCAAATACCTTAATCAGATAATATACTCAAAATATGCTATGATATTTGTTGCCAAATATCTTAATCAATGGTTGATTTAAAAATATGCTCTGATCTTTGTGATTGTTGAAAATATCTTAATCAATGGTCAAATTAAAACTATGCTTTGATCTTTGTGACTATTTATAAATATCTTAATTGGTGTTTAAACTAAAA
Source organism: Torreya grandis (assembly GCA_037957365.1). Lineage (NCBI taxonomy): Eukaryota > Viridiplantae > Streptophyta > Pinopsida > Cupressales > Taxaceae > Torreya > Torreya grandis. The sequence continues at coordinate 4,734 of JARHVA010005595.1, read as the reverse complement.
TTGTGCTATGATCTCTATGATTGTTTCCAAGTATCTTAATCAGTAATCAAACTAAAAATGTGCTCTAATCTCTATGATTATTTCTAAATATCTTAATCAATGGTTAAATTGTAACTATATTTTGATCTCTTAGATTGTTGATAAATATATTAATTGGTGGTTGAATTGAAATTGTGCTCTGATCTCTATGATTATTTCCAAATATCTTAATTGATGGTTAAACTAAAACTGGTATTGGGGTTAGTTTCCATTTTTTTACTATGATACCATAATTAGGTTATTTTGTGAACTATATTTCATTGCTTCTGAACTTATGGTGCATGAGATATTATATAATTAGGTGTACTAAAAACCACATGGCTCTTACAATGAGTAACTAATGGTTTCTTAAAATTAATGTCCTAGAATAACTCACTCGTAGAAGAGTGTGATCTAGTAGAGTGTGGATAAGGATATTTTGATGCCCCTATATAAATTTTATATTACCTGTATCAACACATTAATAAATATGATTTCTGAGTACATAAAAATTATTATCCCACTGTCCATTAAATTATGTGATAGTTTATAATATGGGTATATTTCTTATTCTCTGTGAATGATGTGCTAGATGAATCTGATTAGGAGGAAGGGTGATTATTCCTCTATCTAGTAATGTAAAATAATATATCATGAGGCCTATCTTTATCTAAAAACTGTATGGTCCCACTAGAGGTGTCTTATGCTCTATCCACTGTAGGAGATGTGTAAATTGGCTCTTTTATTTTATTGAGTATCTTTATTAGTTATTTTTATTCCATGTTTTTATTATTTATAGGTGGATCAGGTGCTTGTACCATATTGGATGACTGTGGATATGGGATATCTATATCTTGATCTACCTATGAATCTATCTCAACTAGTCCCAACTTCTTTTCTAATGTCATAGCTATGTTACATAGATTCTAGAATGATTCAAATGTCTCATATATTAATTTCTCATTAAGAGGGAAGATGAGACCTATAAAAAAGATGTATTATACTTCTAAATATATTGACTGATAGATCAATTGTTTTATACATGATTTGAATTGTATAAGGTAATCACTCACTATTTCTGACTTACCCTAGTGTAGTGAATGAGACCTCTCCTATGTAACTTGAGATCCCTTATTCTATATGTAGTGCATGACAAAATAATTTATTATAAATCATCATATATATGGAGTGAACCATTAAGGGGTGAATGATGAAACCAATTTAATCCTTCACCCTCTAGAGTCTATGTAAATAATTGTAGGAGAATCAAACTACTAGTGACATGTGTCATATCTTTTACATAAGATTTAAGTTACAAGTATGGGTTTCTATGTCCATTAAAATTTGGTAATATTAGCATCTGAAATTGCTTAGGTAACATTTTATTAAAATATTATGCATGGGATAGAATTTCCATGGATGGCATTGGAATCAACCCAAGAATGGTATGCTTTACTTTCCAATGTGAGCTAGTGTACATGTTATTGTAAAGGACCCACAATATGAATTAAGGACATTACCTATGAAGAAGGTATATTAACATCATCAAAGGTTCAATTAATTATTTAATCTTATTATTAATTTTATCCATTGGGACACTTATTATTAATTTTATCCATTAGTACATTGCATTGTGGACCATTTTTAAAGAGAGTTTTCTCTTCATAACCTTTGGGGATTAATAGATTGGACCTAGTGAGATAGAAATGGGATATCACCCTCATGGAGGTTAGGATGAGAAAATGTTTATACTTTCATAAGGGTTTTGAGGGAGATTCATTGGTATGTCTTATTTTGTTAATTTTTAAAGAAGTATCACATACTAATGGACTAGAAGATACATTATTATCATGTGAATGTAAATTATGTAAACTATGAGCACAATTATAAGTTCATCTATGTTTTTCCAAAGGAATATTATCATTTGAACTCTCATTTAATAATAAATCAATTTGAACATGAGATATAGGTGAAGTATGGAGATAACTAGAAGGACTAGACTCAATGTCTTCTTCACCAAAATCATAGTAATCATCATTATTCTAAGGTTCATCAAAATCAAGGTTTAATTCACTTGTAGAGGTAGGAGTATAATAATTATCTTTCTCATGTTCACTAAGAGAGATATTAGAATAAGGTTTTAACTTATTGCTACTATGCATTATATCATCATGTGTAGGTGCAATGAAACTCATGTCTTCACTATCTTTGAGTGAAATGCATGTATGATTATTATTTTCAATCTCAGAGTCAAGGGTAGAAAAATTAGAAAACATGTTTTCATTTGGAATAATATGACATGTAAGATAAGAGTTAGAGGTATTTTAATTATCAAAATTTTGCATAAAATCATTGTGTTGAGTTTGAAATGAAAAATAAGGTGATACAATAAGCTCATCAACTTTAGTTTGTGTATTGGTAAAAGGTGCTATATCATTTATACACACTTTTTCAAATTGGATTGAGTAGGGTTAAAAATATGCATTGCTCTTTTCTATATTTCTTGGATCATGCAAAATTAGCTTTTCTTTATTGCACTTACAATTTTTAATTTTAATAAAGAGGTAGAAAAAGTGGTTAAAAAACTAAGATCTCATTGGAACAAAGCACTACTAACAAGAGGTACTTTAGGAATTGTATTTTTATTTTGATTGTGAGAAGTAGGAGAAGAGAGAGGAAAGAGAAGAAAATGCATCTAACATATCCTCATAAATATTTTAATTTTCATTCTCATAGTAATCATCATATCCATCATCACCATAATAATCATAATCATCATTATAAATGAAATAATTATCATGTGATAATGTGAAATCTTGAAATTTTTTTCCATTCATTCTTATAATTATGAGAAAAGGTTACACATTCATTAACTGGGTGAGGGGCAATAGGATTCTTTGATGTAAATTTAAACTTGCCAAAAAAGAGAATGTAAATAATGAATAACAAACACACAATATGTATAAGTAATATAACAAAGGTATATTTGAACATATGCTAAATATTCAACCTAAAGTATGAAAAAATTAGAATTTTATTTGAAACCCTAAGGGCTAATATTTGGATGTATAGGGACCTAATATGTAGATCTAGGGGTTTTTTATGGTTTTGTAAATAAAATTTAAAGTGTATTAAATTAATGAAAATATATTATAGGAATGATTTGGATCAATTAAATTGTGTTAAAATAAAAAAATAAATAGAATTTTATAAACCCTAATTTATTAAAAAAATAGATAAGGTAAAACCTAAGATGAAATTAGGGTTTTAAGTAATATTTAAAGTAAGTCTAGTTAAACAAATTTTTAAACTATTTAGGAATTAGACATGTAAATCATAGTTTGTTAAAGGGTATAGGTATAACAGGGTAATTCAAATAGATATTACAAATAGATATATCATACAAATTTACATAAGATGTTTTTACAATGAGAAAATTGAATTATCTAGAGTGAAACAAGCATTTTTTAGATGTAAATAAGGTTGGAACATCTTTAGAGATCAATCAAGAGTCCTTAAATCTAGAAATGGGGTTAAAAATTACTTTCAAATAGTAGTGCAATTAGGAGGATAGTAGTGCATTGCACTAATATAAGGTACCATGCTAGTGTCATTCTATGGAGAAACTAATTAAGACTTCTAAGGATGTTTTGGGAGGGTTTCAAGGATTGTAGGTGATTTTTGAGCTTATAATCATTCATATGTGTCACTATTTTGTTAAATATTTTCCAAAACCCAATGAACACTTACACACATGAACAATAATAAGATCAAGTAAAAAAGAAGAAAAAAACTAGGTTATGGGATGTTATGATTGTGTGATATGAAACCCTTATTATCTTGATCAATGCCTATAATAACCCTAATTATAGGGGTCTCAGATGACATGTAGTTATTCCTTAGGGAACATGCATAATCAATGCACATGGTATGCTATAATGACTTTCACTTAGGCCCTTTTTTTATCAAACATGTAGATATAGGTGTGACTATTGAGTAATATGCAATGTGGTGAGCTATAATATTGATTAATTTTTTGTAATTATGTGACATAATAGTAAGTTATAGATGTAAAATGCCTTGTGAGTCTCTTTATATATAAGTAACTTTTATTTGAATGTAATACCCTTGTTCTCTAGATAACAAGATGTGAAATAAAGATAAAATCATAAGAGAAGGATAATGGAAGGGTTAGGACCCCAAAAAAGCTAAAAAATTTACTATTGGACACTAGCACTGAACTAGACACTAGTACACCACACTAGTGTCCAAGAATATGCCAGTGTCTTAAGAACACAAAACTAGGTAAAGACTATGTAAAATAGGCCAAGGGGCCCCTATGATTGGGATGGGATGACATAACACCAATAGGGGTGTAGCAAATAGGGAAAATGAGTCATATGAAATATCAAAAGACCTCAAAAGGACTATGTGAACAAGAATCAAATTCATTACTAAGACCTCCATGTGAAATAGAAAAAAAACAATACTTGTGGTTACTTGACCAAATTAGTGTTTATAATAATAATAATAATAATAATAATAATAATAATAATAATAATAATAATAATAATAATAATAATAATAATAATAATAATAATAATAATAATAATAATAATAAAATTTGTGTTATTCCATAAGATATACCTACATATTTAGACATGGGTGTTCCTTTATTGAAAATTAAAAAATCATGCAAGGAGCCTATTTTAGAGA
>JARHVA010005594.1:1060000-1156069 GCA_037957365.1 Torreya grandis | reverse complement strand
AGAGAGAGAGAGAGAGAGAGAGAGAGAGAAGAGAGGAGAGAGAGAGAGAGAGAGAGAGAGAGAGAGGGAGGAGAGAGGAGAGAGAGAGAGAGAGAGAGAGAGAGAGAGAGAGAGAGAGAGAGAGAGAGAGAGAGAGAGAGGAGAGAGAGAGAGAGAGAGAGAGAGAGAGAGAGAGTGAGATCCTTTTGCATGTTTTTATCTCATTTCAATGAATATTTTATATTTTTTAATTTATGAATTATGAATTTCATAATTTAATATGATTTTAATGGAATGTCATAAAAAATAATGTTATCTATATATTAGCATTTGTGAATTTTAGTATCTCTTATGTGATAATGTTACTCAAACTAGTTTCCCCAACCATTTGTAAAATATACATTCATTGTAATATAGTTGGTGAATCTATTATTGAATAATTCAAAATGGTTTTGCTTATTGGCATTGTAATACTCTATTAATTTCTATTTTCATTTGATCCACAAGTACTTGATTTAATTTCTTCTTCCATTACACACACACACACACACACACACACACACACACACACACACACACACACACACACAACACACACACACACACAAACATAATCATTTTTATGATACACCCAAAGACTCAATCAATGATGGGAGAATCATCATCATCTTAACTATCATTAATGACAAAGACCATAGGTTATGAAATAGAAGCTCAATTTGGTCATATGTATCCTCGTGATTGAGACTGTGAACTATATCACCTAATGAATCTCTTAGTAAATTCTATCCAAACCATAACACATGTATGTTTGGAATATAAATTATAAAATATCTCAATAAAATCTATTGGTAAATCAAAACTAGGTGTAGGCACGCTTTGCATATCAAGCTTTGCCTATAAATCATCTAACTCTCCAATGACTACCATATATATCATGATAGTTATGACATAAATATTAAGTAATGGTGCATGCTTACTAGAAATATGGTCAACTCAATCAATTAAAATATATAATATATATATATATCTCTCTCTCTCATATATATATATATATATATATATATATATATATATATATATATATATATATATATATATATATATATATATATATATATATAAAAGAGATCCTTTCACATGTTTTTATCATGTTTCAATGAATATGTTGTATGTTTTAATTTATGCATTATGAATTTCATATATTAATATGATTTTAATGGAATGCAATAAAAAATAATGTTATTTATATATTAGCATTCATTAATGTTTGTATCTCTTATGTGATAATGTCACTCAACTAGTTTCCCCAACCATTTGTAAAAATAAAGTCATTAAAATCTTGTTGGTGAATCTATTGTTGAACATTTCAAAATGGTTCTACTTCTTGGTGTTGCAATACTCTATTAACTTGTATTTTCATTTGATCTATAGGTAATTGAATAAATTTATTCTTGCATAATATATATAGAAATCAAAAATCATGTTTATGGTACAATAAATACTCAATCAATGATGGGAACAAGATCATAATTTTAACTGTCACTAATATCAAGGCCTATGGATCATGGAGTAGAAGCTCCATCTAGTCCTATGGATCCTCATGATTGATATCATGACCTATATCACCTGATACATCTCTTAGGAAATTCTATCCAAACCATATAACATGTATGTTAGGATTTTAAAGTATAAAATAACTCAAGAAAATACATATAAATACATACATATGTACGTACACACACACACACACACACACACACACACACACACACACACACACACACACACACACACACACACACACACACACACACACACACACACACACACACACACACACACACACACAATGTTTTTGGTATAACAAAAACTCAATCAATGATGGGAGCACCATCATCATCTTAATTGTCACTAATAATAAGGCCCATAGATCATGAGGTATAAGATCCATCTAGTCCTATAGTTACTCATGACCAAGACTGTGACCTATATCACCTGATACATTTCTTAAGAAATTGTATCCAAACCATAACACATGTATGTTTAGACTTTTAAGTTAAAAAACACTTAAGAAAATCTATTAATAGATTAAAAATGGGCTTAGGCATGGTTCACCTATCAATCTCTACCTATAAATGATCTCATTATTTAACAACTACCATATATGTTTCAATAGTTATGACACGTGGATTCTAAAATGGTGCATGCTTGTCAAAAATATGGTCAACTCAATCACTAATCCACTACCAACTATGTAATAGGATATATTGTATGACAAAGTATAAATGGATCTATCTACCATCATATACCAATATGTGTCACTTGCAATATCAATTACATGATTAAATTAGTAATTAAATCCAAAAAATATCAATAATTAACTAAAGTAACACATATATACTCACACTCAGATATAATGTTAGCAACAACTATGGAAATAATTACATACACATCAAATGATTATGGTGGAGGCTAGGTTGTAGGCCATGGTGTAAGGGGTGTTCCTACTCCACCTCCTCCATGTCATGCCAAAAAAATTATGACTTCCATACATTAAAAAAGGACACCATTTTTTTAATACACCTACCACATGTTTCTATATTAAGACAATAACAAGGGAATAGATCTTAGCAAATATTAGATCACACACATAATTCATAATCATAATATATGGAAATCATTTAACATTCTTACATGAATAAGAAATGAATAAAAAATAAGGTCAATATTTGTAAAGGTGGATGGTCCACCAACCACACAAGGGTTACATAAGTGATAAAATTCCATAAAGATAAACTCATATTGATATGGTAAAATCACTACTTTAGTCCCAAAAACCCAACTATCACTTATCTAGATTAAACATAAACAAAATTCACTAGTTAACAAGCATCCAATGAAGGAGATATGATTTTATGAAAATAAGGAAATATTATCTAGGATATAATTGAATTAATTAAGGCAACATATAATATTATTTCAATGAATGGGATAACTAAAGATGAACAATCCTAAATGGGTTCAAGAGTCCCAAAAGAAACCTATAAATTTTCTTACTAAACTAGCTTAGGAACAACCCTATTAAAAATAGAAAGATTCATCAAAATATGATTTAAACATTCAACATATAATTTTAAGCCAAAGGAATTCAATACCAATATTGGGTTTCATATAAACCTCTTTCTAGCTATTAATTCTATGTGATTCTAATTTGAATTAGTATATGACATTATGGCAAAGAAAATTTTACTCCTACAAGGGCCTTCCAATTTTAACCAATAAATTCTATCTCAAATAGGGTAAACATCTATCTAAACATATATTCCATATTGCATATCCTAACAAAATTAGTATTAATCTCCTTATGCTAATAAATCTTATTTTTATATTTAATATGTTCAAGTTCTAGATTGATTTTATTAATAAAGAACAAGAGTCCAAAATTTAATTTGATATAAACCTCTATCTTGAAATATAATTATACAACTTCATAAACTTTGAATTCAATAAGGAGAATTCTTCTGCAACCATTACTCAAAGAGCACAATTACACTATTGACATCATTCAATGTCTGATGTGTTCCCTATTTAAACATTCCTTATTTGATTTTATCTATTAAAAATATATGACTACCTATAATACTACCTTAATTTTAATATCTTCATCAAACACCATGAAATATAAAGACACAATAAATTTATGAAACTTTATCATCCTTAAGTAGTATACAATACAAAATCCCTTTTTAGTTCTGCTAAAAGTTGTCATCACAATTGTGAGGTTCATCACATCTCTCATCTTTCAGTTTTGGAATAATAAATTATGAGATTGAATAATGTCCTTATACTTGAGCGTAATAACCTTTTAAATAGGATCAACATCTCAAAACATTAACTAAAAACTTATGGTTCACTATGCAAAGTTAAATAATAACTCTAAAATGTAAAACTACATCTATCTATAAAAGTGTATATATTCCATTTGTCTCAAGAGCTTAGTGGATTAAATAGGTCCAAAGAAAGAATACATACTTGATAAAGTGATTTTGAAAATTTCAACTACAAGAGTCTTATATGTAAAGAGTGCATTAATAAAAACATGTATTACAATTGGAAACATGTGATGTCTCTATCATATTGAAAATAGGTTGGTATTTATCCAAGTAATGATTATGTCAAGAACCTACATCTTTCAACACCATCAAACACTCTCAACATAACATTAATTTATAAAAAATTTATAGTAGTATGAGCATATACCATTGGATGAACAAAATTTCTAATTGTTATCTCTAGCCAAATAAGATAGTCATTTGGTAATCTTTTAGATATGTCCAATATAAAAAGGATAATAACTCAGGCATTACCCACTAGACTTGAAAATTTAATATCACACAATTGGAATAAAATAATATTAACTTGAATCCCTTACAAATCAATTGATTTAAAACATACAATAGAAGTAAAGGATTTTCATAAATATTATTTTAAATAAATTCCTTTGTAAGAAAGGAACTCCATTCATATATAACCTCCTATTAAAATAAGCATGTTAAATCACTCAGTTATAAGAATATCAATAAATGCATTATAAAATTAATTGTATGTTCCTAGAGTTCATGAAAAAGTCATTCATAAGCTATTAAAATAATTTAATCAAGTATGATACAAGACATCAAGTTAAAGTAACTTGAATCAATTTACTATAACCTAAATATTCAACATAAATAAGGACTAGTGGACACAAACTCAAAGAAACAATTTAATCAAATACTTAGAATTTTCATAAATGCATTACAACCACTTAGAAAGATAAGATAGGTACAAGATCAACCATTAATAATAATCTTTCCAAATCATAAATTTACTCATCAAGCACACCAAATAATGGTTGTACATAATAAGTATACAATAATTAACATATTTTTATAAGAGTGTTGAAACCATCATTTCATAAACTTGAATGTAGTGGATAATCTATTTAGCGACTCTCTAGTGTAGCTCATGTGGTTCCTACATGAATCTAGAGACCATGCCCACTTCATATGAAATGTCAGGTCTAGTGTACATAAGGAAGATAAGACTTCCAATAAATTATCGATACAAGGTAGTATCAACCAAAAGAGATGAAAAATCAACCTCAAACTTCACACTATATATAAAAGGAGTTAGATTTGTCTTATAGTTAGCCATATTAAACCATGCAATAAAATCAAGAGTATAATTTGATTATGTAATAGTGATCCTAGATTTTGACTGATAAGTTTTAATCCCAAAGAAGTAATGAAACAAATCCAAGTTGGTTGTTGAGAACCTAACATACAAAGTAATTTTAATTTCTATGATGGTGGATGAATAACTCATTGTGATCAATAGGTCATCCACGTAGAGAACCATAATCAATAGTGAATTATATTTCTATAAGATGTAAACATTAAGATTAGAATGGCATCTAGTGAACCCAACTAAAATAATAAAGGAGTCCATCTTGGCATACAAATATCAAGGAGTTTGTTTGAGGACATAAACATATTTCCAAAGTTTTCAAACCAAGGATGAATCTTCCACAAATACTTTAGATTTTTCCATGTATATCTCCTCTTTGAGGTCATCATAAATAAAGGAACTCTTCACGTCCATTTGATGAATATCCCAATGATGTGTTATTGATATAGCAAGAGTGAGTCAGATTGAGTTTATTTTGACAACTGGGGTAAATGTATTGGTATAATCAATGCCATGTACCTAAGAAAAACCCTTTGCTACCAATATGCTTTGAACTTGTCTCCAGACCCATATACTACAAATTGTGTTTATTAGATCCACTAAATTAAACAAGTTCTCTTCCTTTAGGAAGAGGGACTAAATCCTAAGTGTTTTTAATAATTAAGGAACACCACTCCTATTCCATAACAGTATCCCACTTAGGATTACTTGATGCCTCATGAAATGACTATAGATCAAAAGTATATGTAATAAAATCATGTGAGGCATTCTATAATTGTGAATGTGTTTGCCTATTATTTGATGGATCTCTAACCCATTATCCATCACTTTGTAGTGTCTCTCTAGCCTAAAGAGGACTAATGCTTAAAGAGTCAAGAGGGGATTCCTCGTCATCCAAAGATATTCTAGTAGGAGGAGGTGAGTCCTCATCATCAGAACTAGAAGAAGAATCTGAATCATTAGGAAGATATATAGGAAAATCTAAATCATTATAAATTTCATCAAATCCTAGTGCATAAAAGCAAGGGGATAGGTCTCAAGCGTGTATTCTAAAGGACGTTCTTAAAAATGAACACTCCTCTCAATGAACAACTCATGAGTGGTGGGATGGAGAATCATGTATCCCTTAACACCCTCAAGATATCTAATGAATATGCGAGGTTAACTTTGATGTTCCTATTAAAATTTATTTTCTAAAAACCTCAAAACACCCTATGCTTTAGAGAGGACATACAAATTTTTCTAATTAAAATCTTCAAAATGTCCTGAGTACCCTTTTTAAAAACCTAAGAAGAAATCAAAGATTTTTGTGCACTTTGTAACTTTGTAAAGTTGAAAAATACACGTAAACCTCCATTTTCCTATCTACAAAGTCACAAGAAGAAACTTGAAGTTGCATTAAAATTTAAAATTTTGTAAAGTTACAAAGTATGATGTATACTTTGCTTCCCACTTTTTATTATGACTTAAGTAGGAACTAAAATTCCCACTACACATTGTAACTATACAAAGGTAATCCAAATTCCACTCCTTGCTTCCTAAACATTACTTGCCTCCAAAACCCCAAGGCAAGAAGAAAGAAGAGGATTTAAACAATATTACAAATTTATAAACAAGTGGAGGTTTCCTAGAATTTTGACTATCAAAGCACATAGAAAATGGAAAATTGAAAACATAGTGCAAGTTGCAAACTTGTAAAGTGATGATGGAAACCCACATTCATACCCATTAATCCATCTAACACCATTATTTGTGTACTTGGAATTTATTAAGGGTTTGTTAATATATAATTTAGGGTTTTACATAATTTTTAATGTTGTGACTAGATCTATTCACTTCCAAGAAAAATTCTAAACTAGATCCATTCATCTTCATTGCCAAGTGATGTATTGTGAACCAAACTTCTAAGATGAGCTTTTTTTCCAAACCCTACAAATACATCCATGATATTCTCCTAGGTCACCTACAATTTCCTTACGTATATGCCTCAATTATTCTATTTTTACAAATTTTAAGTGTTTTCCTTTTCTATACCTAAGGTTTTATCTCTAAAATGGTTTAAAACATAATTGTTTGACCTTATTGATCATAATTTTCTAGTTTTTACATTCACTTGTTTAAAATCTTACTATTAGATTTGTCTAGGTGATTCTTACATTTACCTTAGGGTTTTTTACTAAAATTTGTCTAGATCTAGGTGGAGATCCTTTTTGCCTTCTCAAACTTAACCCCATAGAGATTTTAACTATAAAAACACACAAAACCTCCATTCAAATCTAGGTGGATATCCCTTTTATTTCCTCACCCTAATTTCCCTCTAGAGATCCAGATTATAAATACAAACCATAACCCCATTGTAGACTCATTTGGAATTTACAATTTCAATTATAAATTAGAACCCCAAATTCTATTGCATACTATATTCCCATCAAATAAGAACTCCTACAAAATCATAACAAATCTTTGCTAAGTTAAAAGCTAAAATCTTGCCTACAATTTCAAACCCAAAGCCTAAACAACTCTGTAGTTGGTTTGCCTCACAGATTTTTCTAGTGTACATGTATGGAAAAGATATGAAGTTCAAATCAAAGGGACTTGATGTCCTTTCCATCTTGGATTCAAACATCAATGAGATAAGTGACATGGACCTAGGTCACATAGACCTAGTAAATTCATGGACTAAAGTTAATGCATAATTCAAGAATAACTAGATTCAGAGAATCTATGATCATGCTTTAACTTAGGATGTATCCTTCCCATTCTTAGTGTAAATCCCTGAGCTTGTTCTCACTATGTCCAAACATGATGATGTAAAGAAGATAAATGTAGTAAATGATAAGGGGAAGAAAATTTTGATCCTAGATTAGGATTTTTGTGATATTGTGTTTCTAATCATGGAGTTTAAAATCTACATAGATATTACTCATTCTTGAAATAAATTCTATTAGGATAAAAAATCATCAAGTTCCTATATTTTAAACAAATAGTGGTTGAAGACCCCTAAATCTTTAGTCAATAGAATGCCTAAGAACCTGGCTAGGATAACATTCAAGGATGAGATAGGGGATATTTTTTTACTCTTACATAGAGTTATAGGAAGCCCAAATGCAAATAATTAACAAGATTAGATATAACAGTATATTTAGGTAATCCAATAGAATAAGCAATACTTCACTAGGCTTAATTGATCAGTGACTCCATTCAAAAACAATTGATGGAGGTTCAAACTATAGGCAAATTTTACATTACCTCCTACCTCATCTATGCTTTAGAAAAAGGGATGGCATTCCTAGGATTAAACATAGTGCTAAATCAAATTGACAAATTTTATAACTACTATCTTGATCTCAATTTTAAGGGGATGTTAATATAGGTTCCTAGTTCCCCAAAACTTTCTAATTATGAGGAAAACTATGGGATAGGTAGTGGGTCCTTATCTCTCAAAAACATAGATTCCTAAAGGCATATCATAAAAATATAGAAGATACAAATATTCTAGCTAGTGAAATTCTTGTTTAGAATTTCATTAATATAGCACTATAGATTCAACATTCATTACACAATATGAAACATCCAAGTGCTCATGAAACCTTAGATATATAGGAATTTATCATATACAATACAATAAGTTTTCAATAAGATTACAACACACCTTTAATTACATCATCAGTGAAACTTATCCTTACTTAGAAGGAATCAAACTATTACACTATTTATAAGAGACCTTTATCCATGGATATAGTAACAAAATATTAAATGTCTAACCTCCTTCAACTCTTCATAGCTTACATTTATACATAGTTCACTCTCCTTATCTTAGGCACATGGTTACAATAAAATGCATTTGGAATCTTCAACAATTATAACCTCATTATAGGCTTCCAAATTTAGAGAAGCCTTAATCCATGCAATCCATTCAAAAGATAATATTTTTGATTACTAATCATCATGTGTATGTTGACTTGTTATAATACTAACATGTTCTTATGCTATGATGGAATCATGTGTGCATACTTTCTTGCTAACAATTTACTAGACTTAATTATTTGTCTTATCTTGAGACAATTCAGGCATAATATAATTGGAAAGTAGAAAAACTCAAAATCATAGACTCTTGAAAAAAAGATCACAAGTTAACCTACCACCCTTGCAAGTTTTTAGTAAGTGAATGAGACCAAGTGGCCACCCTTTTGAGATTTCAACCAACCATATCACTACAAAATAGAATAATAAATAAAATAAAAGGAGCCAAAAAAAATAGAGCATGTAGTACACTAAAGGATAGTTAGGAAGAGGTAGATAACTAGTTGAATATGGAGTCACTAAAGACTCGATCAACTTCCTCTATTGAAGAAGCACTAGGAGCTGACTAGGAAAAACAAAAATAGGGTCATTTACCATATGAATAATGGAGGCATCTAGCATAGCCAAGTCCTTCTTATATTATTTCCATTTTAATAAAGCTTCTTGGACCACCCAAATAAATGCATGTAAGGGATCCTAAGCATACAACTAATATTTCAAATCAACATCATCACATGAAGTAGTATTAGTCTTCATGGATGTAACCTTTGCATCAATGTCACTAGAAAGCAAGGTAAGGTAGTCCACACATTTATTCAATTGAATTGAAGCAAAGTCATTACACTTAACTTAAGTCTACCACCATATAATTTTATCAACAATTGTATCTCATACATTGATCGAGGCATTCAATGCAACACCCATGGATTGTGGAGTAGCTTGTGGGTTCAAAAATTGTATGGAAGTAGTCTATGCAGTAGCAAAATTGGACTATAAACTCGTCCAAATGCCTTGGAGTTATTGGTGAAAATATAATAGATTATGAGTAATTTTCTTAGCTTGATATATAATAACATCAAGTTACATCTGATACTTGATAAGTAAATCACATAATTTGATAGTCTCAACTTTGATCATTGAGCCTTGCTAAGCATACTAGGTATGTAGTTTACTATGCTACCAACTCTAAATAACTTGATTTATAAGCAAAGAAAGTTGATTTGCATAAGACTGGTTGGAATCTAAAGGGACCTGCTAAACAAGATCTAAAAAAATAGTCTATAGAGTATCACATGTGTGGTAAAGAGCTTGTAATAATCTAGTATTCTTAGCTTCTAATTGTGAAACCTTCTAGACCAAAGATTGAGCCTATTGTGATAAAGATTCTTGAAATGTAACTACACCTTCAATTTGTTTAGTCAGTTAAATATGAGTAACATCAAGAGAATGATTTTTTAAGATAAATGCACTACCTAGAGAAGTGGACAAAATAGTGGGCGATGCACACTAAAGAGGAAAAAATGGCAACAAAACATTGTTCTTTGAGCTTGTGATATAGGCACATCCATCATGGACATCAACGACAAAATGGATGAAATATATGGTGGTTGTGTAAGTAATTATGTTGCATTTTGGGGTGAAGGATCCAAATATGGTTGAACTGAAGCCAATTTTATGGTAGGGTAAAACTGAGTCTCACTAGTGGCCAACTGTGGTTGTTCAATAGATAAAATCAAAGGTTGAGAATATTGTGGGTTAAACTGAGAAACAACATCAACATTAGAAACTTTGGATTCCTTAGGCATAACTATGATATTTTATAGCTACAAATGTTGAGTTTCCTTCTCTATTTCAACATTGCACTACTGTGCTATCTCAGTGACTTCTTGTTGACATGGATCCTCAACAAAAAATTACTAACTGGTAATGATGGTATCTTGCATCATGTTATCTTGCTCTTGAGAATTGTGAGTGGTAGGATATTGAGCTTGTGCCTATGTATCTTCATCTTCTATGTATATTCAACCTTAGCCATTTTTGTTTCCTCTTGATGGCATCATCTTGTAGTAGCATATATAGTTTCTTCACATGTAGCTTATTACTCTTTCTCAATGAAGGAATTGGGAATAACTTCTTCAGTATCTAAAGGTGGTTCATCAGATTATGAGAATGACTAAATCTATGAGTGAGAAACTAATCCCTTCCTCAATCAACCCTAGGAAACATCCTATACATCCACTTATGGAAATGTTTTCTTGATCTAGGCACTATATGGTATTAAAGGCTAAGAAGTGATTGTGGTAGATCTAGGAGCATCCATTTAAATAATGTTTGAGTGGATTTGATTTTGATAGAGATTGTGGGTGCTTTATATTTTTAATCCATGAGGGATTCGCCTTGGGCAAGCATTATGACTGCATGAGCCATAGCTTCAATAGATAAATACACTATTGAATCATGTGACAAATGCATATAATGCTAGTTATATTATGCCAAAAATAATTGCATTATTATATACCAATACCCAAAAGTGGGTAACCACATTAGGTGCTTGGCATCTGAGCCAACCAAATGAGGTACCAACCCATTTGGTACAAATAGTCTATTTCATGTATGATGCACCATAACACTATCATGAAGATAAAAAAAATTTGTCTATTACAGCAAGACCCCTATCCCCAAATCCTCCTTCAAAGTGATGAGTCTATTTTTGAAATTATGCTCAAACTTAGTAACACTAGAAGAAGTGGCCATGACTACTTAGTGAGAAAAAAATTGGAAGCTCACAATGCTGAGAAGGCAAACCCAAAATAGTAATTATAAAACTCAATTAGAAAAGGTTAGTGGTCTATAATGCCATGAATTGAATTATTTATACACTTTTGGTTCACTTAACCCTTTGATCTTGAGAATTTAATATTTGGGATCCTAAAATCCCTCACTTGTGTGAACTAGTTTCAAATTTGAATTGATGTTGCACCCCCATTATGTCATGTGTGACAAAAAATTTAGCTCGATGGATGTGGCATTTAATATGGTCAATGTGGAACCTATCTAGCTAATAAATAATGTCTAATGAGACATGACACCATCTTTTTGATGTTTATACCTATTAAATAGTTTATCCTAATTGCAATGTAAAACTCTGATAGTGATGTTATAACAACTCACCCACATTCTTTGGCCATAACTCCTTTTTAACAAATTTTATTCATAATCATAACCCTAGATCTATTCATGTATTTTTCCCAAACTTAATAGATGACCCACACTTATCTTTATTTAAAAACATCACTTAGAAGCTTATCCAATTGTAATGACTAGATAGCCAACATGTGCTAGTCTAGTTGTACCATACCTATCTTGGATCATTAATGAATATGGTTGATCCTACGCTCTACTAACAATAACTTGAACACATAACACACATAAAATGAAAACCAAACCTCAAATAATTTACATTAATGTAACTTTCTTAACTAAAATGGATGTGTAAAACTACACTTTCTTTTTGAAATTGTGAGCCTAACAGTGGTAGACTTTGAGTCTACATCCATTAACCTTTCCTAGAAAAATATTACCATCCAAGTATCACAAGACTAGTGTCCTACTTTTCAAAATTTCATGAACAACATATGGACCTTTTCATCAAATGGTGAGGTTACTAGGAAATGCATGAAACCTACTATCATATAACAAAACTAATTGCTCACAATGAAATTCTTTTGTGCAAAGATTCTTGTCATGCTATGCCTTTTGGATTATTTTATTAACTTCATCTGCCCATATAACTCTTTTTATATCTTTATCCATGAGATTTAGGTCCAAAAATCAATTTGTAAGTGATTTCACATCATGAGATGTATTGCATTAGAAACTCATAAGCTAGGCATGACATATTCCATAAGCATAATAGCTTCCATCCCATAAACCAATTGGAATGGAGTGAATCCTAATGCATGCTTAAAATGAGTGTTATAAGCCTAGATTACCATAAGAAATCAATCCTCCCAATCATCTTTCTTAACATCACAAACCTTTATATCCTCTGCTTGTCCATTCAATTGTGGATGATACACCATGCTTTTATGATGGGAAATCATAAATTCTTTTGTTTACCCCAGTCAAGAAAAATAGGAATCAACATAGTAACTGACTGGTATTTGAGATCTGCAAAAGTTGTTTAGCACTCTTCATTCCATACAAAAGGAATGCCTTTGCATAGTAATTTCTCTAGTGGAGTTGAGATAACATCATATCCTTTTATGAATTTTTGATAATACCCCATGTGTCCTAAAAATGATCACACTTCTGTAGAATAATTTGGTGGTGGCATACTCACTAGTAATGTAATCTTCACTTGATCCACAAAAATTCCCTTATTACCCACATGTCCTAATAGAACACCAAATTGTGTAAAAAAACAAACATTTTTCTAAGTTAAGCATAATTCTAAGAGATCTACATATTTCCAACATTAGTTTTAATTTTGATAAGTGTTTTAAAAATAATGAGAACATTTCCCAATCATCTAAATATACCTCTAGAAAATCATGGATGAAATCCTTGAATGCAGTTACTATAGCCCTAGAGAAAACTGTAAGTACATTATTTAGACCAAATGGCATTGACTTATATGTGAATGATCCCCATTCTATAAAAAATGTCATCTTAGTTTTATCCTCAATTATGATGGGTATCTAATGATACCCACTAAATCCATCAGTGAAGGAATATACCTCATGTCCAATTATAGCTTCCAATACTTCATCAATAAATGGTATTGTAAAGGGGTTATTAACACAGGCAATCATTTAGAATGTGATAGTCTCCACAAATATGAATATCCACTATTTTCTTCGATTGTATGACCATAAGACTCAGATAGTCTACTTTTTCCATACAAAATATTATTTTTTCATCTTGCATACAATTCAATTTAATTTTTACTTTCATCTTCATATTAGGATTGATGTGGTAAGGCTTGTTCTTGATGGGGTGTGCACCTTCCTTAAGTTTTATATGAATTTCCCCTAAAAAAGGTTCCATCCCTTTGACTTATGCAAAAGTATTAGGAAACACATCTATGTAATATTTCAAAAGCAATAATGCTTCTATAATGGCATTCTATTCCCAATAGTCACCAACATGTGCCAATTTTGGTGTGATTTTCAACCTGATGCTCACAATTTATTCCTTTAGGGGTTCCTAATACACTTTGCACTCATATTTTGGAATGGAATGTTGAATAGCCTACTCACCCTCTCTTTTTAGAAATTTTATATGTCATAGTTGGTCTTCTTTAGCTTCTTCATCCATGATTTAGGTAATATTTTTTAATCCAGTTCTGGATTGAAAAAATCAATAAGTTCTAAAGAATATTTACTAACTGAATCAGAGTCATCAAAAGAATCTTCTTAAATATTATGATAAGGTTGAATTTTGATCTTTGATTTTCCTTTTCATAAAGTTTCCATAGTCACAACATCAATAA
Source organism: Torreya grandis (assembly GCA_037957365.1). Taxonomy (NCBI): domain Eukaryota; kingdom Viridiplantae; phylum Streptophyta; class Pinopsida; order Cupressales; family Taxaceae; genus Torreya; species Torreya grandis. The sequence continues at coordinate 1,141,563 of JARHVA010005594.1, read as the reverse complement.
GATCCCAGGCATCTTCTTGATTCTACTTGACTTCCATGGTGATAACATTGATAAGTTTATGAGCCTCCATATCCTCTATCTTTGAATCATGATCATTGTGAAAATATTATACTTGTCCATGGCATAAGAATATTTTCATCTTTTGTAACACAATATGAACTAACAGACTCTCACTTTTAAATAAGAAGGTTTGAATAAAATCATTCTGCAACTGAATCCAATGTTGTGTCTCTATATGACATTATTAGTGAATGTACCAAGTAATAAAAACCCCTAATGTGTAAATAAGTAAATGTGGCCAATACTTCAAATTGATTTCCTCAACCATCCATAATTTAATGCACTATTAAATATGGTTCTGGGGGTATTCTCCTTCCTAAAATATATGCCATTCCCTTCACACTTCTGTAGGTAATTGAAATCATGTAATGAGAAATTCACACACTTTTATCCATGTCTTACTACTACTATGATTTACTACCCACTAGTTAGCTGCAACTCCTTTTAATACATAATTAAAGGAACTTACCATTTGACTATCCTTAGGTATATGCATTTGGAATCACACTATATAGTCACCAATGTCTTCCATGGCAAAGTAGTAAGGTATTTACTAATCAATCACATAAACCATGTGCAAGGGTTTAATCCCATGATCATTTATAGCCCATTTAGCATGTAAGTATCAAAATCATTATTGACAAAAGAAGCTCAATCTCATGGGATCATACCTTAAAAAGTAGGCTTAATGTAGTCTCGATTTATAGAACCATCTTGATATAATAACTCTATATCAGACTATGTAGGTGAGTGTACTAATAGAGATCACACTTCATCTTATACATCTACATAAATATTCAAAGGTTTAAAAGAACCCTTATTCCACAATTTAGTGTGTTTTCACTCTACTGGAAGAGATTTTTACTAGTTCATTGGCATGTTGCATTGTATATCAGGTATATTCTGCATTACAATTTGCATCCAACTATTCCATCTTACTACATAAGGAGAATTAGGTTCCTTAGGAATTATGTATGACTTGGAGTCTCTGTTAAGAAGAATGATGATTATACTATCATCCTGGTGTGATTCTATTTGATTCATTACCATGTTGATGTTCATCTTACCATCATAGGCCCACTTTTTCCCCAACAAAGTTGGGTAGTGAGTTTCATCTATATTTATATCTATTACTTCAAAATCACCATGTAGAGTTGACTCTATGATTTTAATGTTCACATCTTCCAAACATCCTATAGGCTCTACCCTACCATAGTCTACCAAACTGAGTGTTACAAGACTATAACTCAAATAAGGTTTGTCAATCACCTCCTAGGTAGATCATGGGATCATATTCACTGTGATCCCAAAATAAAACACAATGTTTGGTATCTCATACCCTGATACCTCTATATCTATTATAGCATCGACATCTGATGTTTTTTTAGTCTTGACAAACCAAACCATCTTCTTAGGCCTTTCCTTTCCCTTTTATGCACATTCAATCAAATTGTGCAAAATATTGGTGATATTTTATGATATATCTTCATTTCATAGAGTATTGAGCAATTTCATCAAGTTTTTCAATGCTATTACAACTTCCTATTTCATGATCCTCATAATCTATTCATACATTTACACATCAAGTGTGGCTTCATTTTCCACATATGAACTTTGTTATTGGATGCTCTGAATAATTTTATTAGCTTCTTTCATGATTCCCTTTTATTATACCTATTTTATAGGTATATATTTTAACTTTGCATATGTCAAATCAGTTGGTATATCCAAAAGAGGTAGTCCTTATTGTGCATACTATATTCTTGTCACTACTTGCATAAATGCATTATGGTTGGGATCAAAACCAACTCAATTTACATTTTTAACTACTCAATCTCTATGTTGTGCTTCTAAAATGGGATAGTCATGAGTATCATGTTGTTTTGATACTTGGTAGTAAGCACAATAATCTTGACATTATGGATTTGTAAGGTATTTCTACTATACATGATTGAGTTCCCAACACAAATAACATCTAATAAGGCCTTTTGGACCATTACCACATCCTCATTATGCACCTCCATGATATACACCTTTGAATCCACCGCTATTCCCTTGGTATCCCTAGCCATCTGCCTAATGTGGCCCAAAGTTAACTATAGTCTATGGTATATTCCACCCCTGCTAGTATTATTAGGTGTCATAACCACCATATTGGGGTTGATTTATATGTGATTTCCAATTTTCCTATTATTCTTGGGGAAGCATAGGATTATAGGTGGATTGATAATCATATTGTAATGGTTTTGTAGCTTGAACTCTACCAACTAATTCTTGTGGTTGAAACAACTATGTGTTATGAGCCCATGCTAACCCAGTATGGGTTACATTGGTGGGAGTAGTTTCTACTCTTAAAATGGATTTTGATTTTGATGTCACTTGTTATGTAGTTATTGTGAAGGAATTCTTAGTAATGTATTCCTTCAATTCTTGTAGAGCCCTGTAATCCTTATCTTGATGATTAGTAGATTTACAAAATTTATAGTACATGCTTTATGGATTTCTTACATATTATTGAAATAGGTGGAAATGATATATTGAATATCCCACTATGCAGTAGATGTCGTAGAATTCCATACATACTTATTCATTTTTGTGGTGACCTTCTTTTCTAGACTCAATACATCAAAGACTGATTATAGGTCACTCAACCATATCCTACGGGGCCTCTAACTTCTACAAAATAGCTTGGACAGTCATTTCTAACTATGTTTTGTTCTTTATTTGGGTACCATAATCCTCTATTTTTTCTACTCTTACTATATCTATTCTTGCTTCTACTTTGTTGGTAAATTTATTTTATGCTATCATGAATCCGATCTTAGGTCATAGTCCTTTAAAAAACCAAGTGGCATTATCCTTATCTGCCAAGGTAAATTTGACATTATTGACCACATCAAAAAAAATTCAATCATAATCATGAATAGTTTCCCTTGGACCCTGTCAAATTTCCTTCAAATCCTGTATGGTTTGTCATGTGTTTTTCTTAACTTTAAACTCTACAATCAACCATTTACTCACATCATTAAAACTTATTGTTCTTGATTCCCTATAAAACTTGAAATCCAATGCCCTTCTAGAAAAGGAACCAATGAGCTCATAATTATTAATATTTTCATCCATAATACCTTTAACCTACCATTTCATATCACACATTAGTAAGTATTGTTCTAGATCTACAGTTCCATCATAGGGTACTAGTGTAATGAAGGCACCCAACTGTAAAGCCATAAGACCTAGGTTTGATTGCAAAAGAGGTATTATTTACACTCCTCCAAATGGTGGAAATGATATCATAACTTGTGAAATTGATACCTAAGAACCTCTTGGTGTTGGAAGTGGTGTGCTCACTTAGGGAGGAGTGATCACTGGTGGTGTCTATAGGGATTATCTTCCAAACCCAATTGGACTATCTCCAAGTACTAGTGTAGTTATCAAAAATGGTAAAATTTATGGAAATGAAAAAAATTCCTATGATCACAGAGGTGATATAGATCACTCAAGTGATGAAAATGCCTCTGACTCATCTTTGGTCTCTGTAATGGTGTTTATTCTTCTCTATTCCTTAAAAAAAAATCAATCTATGACACCTAATAAACAACCAATTTAATCAACAAGGGTTTATTCAAATTGACCAACACTTCTATTAAATAATTCTTCTATGATTAATTGAATCCTTTTATTATCCTTTCAAAATTGGAATCTACTAACTCTCTCATACTTCTTTTCGATTCCTCAATCTCTTGCTCTTTCTAACTTACAAATATTTGAGGTTAAATTTAAACAAGAGTATTTATATAAAATATGGGCTTGGGGGATGTGTGTTAAGGGGGTGAAAAATCTCTTTGTCTAATTCTCTTTGTGCAAAAATTTGAGTCAGTAATGTGTGTACAGGTGGTTGTACCTATAAAATCAGGTGACTTTCCTATGAAATTGAATGATGTCTGCTTGAGTGACTATGATCTATTAGCAGCTATCAGACTACCTTCATCTAAGGTTTTTCCTCTATCATCATTTTCTAATTGATTAATTATTCACTCTTTGGTATCACTAATCTCATGCCCTTCTTCTCTCTCATCAAATCTTTCTTCTCTTAACCTTTCATCAACTCATTTTTCCTTCTTCCAGTCTCCTATAACTAATCAACCTCTACTTTGACTTCTACCTCTACCTCTATTCATAGTCAGTCATGTATTCCTTGATATATTCCACCTCCTTTGTTATCATAGTTCTTGTTCCGTATCTACAAGCTTCTTCTGATCCATTTCATCTTGTCTCCTCATCTAGTTTCTAATAGCTATCTTTTCAGATTATTTTTGCACCATCTCACATCCTGACTACATACATCCCCATAGTGCCCAAAAATAATACTCCATTTTGAATGGGTAAGGCACTATGTTTTTTTTCAATGATCAACATCTTTATAATAAATAATATTTGTTGTAAAAACTTCCCTCTAGTTCCCCACATGAATAGATCTTGTGCTACATCAAAATTAATATATCCATGAACTATGTGTTTCTGCTCTTTTTCACTTTTTACATTCAAAAGATAGAAAGAAACTAAAGATAAATGGTCAGGGGTTAGATGATAACTGGATGAAGTTGCGCATCATATCCAGAAGATTGAAGGAGCTCCTCTTTGGTTTTGGAGGATGACACCTATAGATAAGAAAGACTTAAACAAAGAAAATGTTAGATAAAGATAAAGTGGATTGCCAAGCAACGCTCGGTCCCAGAAGTGCAAAGACTTCCTTGAGGGATGAAATTCCACTAGTTGATAAAAATAATGTTGGATAAAGAGAAATAATGAAAGACTAAGAAATAAAAAGTAGACAATGCGTACCTGTATTTTTCTGTAAGTCTCCCATAGTCACCGATGTTAGTAGTTCTGTCGGCATCAGTTGGTCAAGGTTGCTAACGTCGATTAGTCTACCGATGTCGGTTGGCCAATATGTCGACGTCAGTTATGTTGATGACATTGGTAGGAGCAATGGTCGATGTCGGTTAGGGCAATGGCCTTGGACATGTTTTGGATGGGTTTATGGTCGAGAGAGGGGTCTGGAAGGAGTTTGGGTCTATTTAATGGTTTGTGGAGGATTGCAGGACAGTGAATGTGGTCTGGGAAAGGGCTAAGGTAGAGGACATGGGTGGAAAGAGAATAAGAATGAGAGGAAGGCTTTTTAGCCTCTCTGAGAAGAAAGTCAGGTTGTCTATCAATAGTACTCAAGAATATTCAATAGACTAATCACCAATGCATTCTAAAAATACTGAAGTATAACCTAGAAGAATACTTAGCTCTTGGTGGAGAACCAAAAGTGTAGAAGACTTATTTCATTATGGCTGATGTAGGAGACCTCATGCAATGTTTCAATCTAGTGTGGAGTGAATTCTACAGAGTTTCTTAGCCTGGAGAGTGATGATAGAATGATGATGCCTGCAAAGAGTCAAGGAGCAAGAGAATTCGGATCTTGGGAGCAAGAGGATTTGCATTCAGGCCTGCAGTCGAGGTTAGATTTTAGTTTTAAGCAATCGACGTCGGTGATACCACCAGTGTCATTCAATTGTTAACCGATGTTGGTGGATAGAGAATGGGAAAAAAGGCTATTTTTATCCTTTTGCCCATTCTTCCATCTGCCAAGTTTGGTTGTCTTTGTTAAACAGTCCAAAGGCAGGTTTAATAGGCACAAGAATTAGTGGGAGAGTTAAAATTAGGTCTTAAGTAATTATGATTAGTCATAGGGTGATAAATGGCCTAAGAGCTAGGAATCCAAGGTGAGGTGTCTAGGGGGGATTATTAATTTAAAATAAGTATTTTAAATTAATAAAGTATAGGTTAGGCATGTTGAAGTTAGAAAGGGACCAAGGGGGGTTGACACTATTTTGGTGTCTACATTTGCCCCTTTTTATCTTATTGGTTGTTCTTGACAAATTGCAAGACAAAAATAGGAGTAAGTTGCCCCAGGTATGGGATAAGGTCATTTTTGTCATGTTGGTTGTTTTGATGAACTGTAAGACAAAAGTAGGAGTTGGTTGCCCCAGATGTGGGATGAGTTATTCCACCTCAAAGTGGGAGTCAAGGGAAGGTAACTTGATATCGAGTGCCAATTTGATAGACAGTGGATGGGTATGGTGAAGGTTGAGTGTGAATGCTACAAAATTTGAGATTGCATGTATACCACTTCACGTGATAGGTAGGTCAAATTGTCACAGTCAAAGGTTGAAGAGTGCTAAAATTGAAATAACCGGTCCCCAGCATTTAGTCATAGCTGATTGGGTTAAACGATCAAATCTGTAGCTCCAATGGTCATCATGTTCCAAGTATCTCAAGCTTAGGAAGTGCTCCTGGAAAACATGAAAATGTCACAAATATTGAGGATCAATTGGAGTGCGATCCAAGGCTACTGAGGGTTGAGAGAAGAGGGAGCGCAGCCACAGAAATGGCCGCACTAAAACCCTTACCTTCATGGCCACAGACTTAGATGACCAGATCCTAGATGCAAAGGGATCCTTGGTGCTATGCGCGGCGTGAATATGTGAATCTTTTATTGCGTGGCTCATTATTTTGCTTTGGTATGCGAAGAAAATAGTGATCAAAAGGAGGAAACTTTATTCCCCTTTGTTTGGAATGTCAAAAATCTATGCGTGGAGAGGGTGTGGCTGCTGAGATATAAAACCAGTGTGCGTAGAGAGGGTTTGGCCAAGGGGAGTGCCTTGTGTGGCTCCCTATGGTAGCAACTGATGAGATGATAGCGGATCGGGTGGGGCCCTATTTCCGCTAAAACCCTAGGTTCAAAATTTGAAGATGATGTATTTTAGGGTTGGAGACCAAAATAGATTACTTGTCATTGCCTTCTATTTGAGGGGTCACGGCTCATGCAAATGTGCTTCTAGACATCTTTGAAAAAATTTTGATAGCCATGGCAGTGAATCCTCTAGGTTTAGTAGAGGGAGAGATTGGATAGTCAATCGGGTAGACGGTTAGGGCAATGGCGGTGATGGTTCTGGGGTTTGTCTCATTGTTTGTTTGGTTGGGGTTGGGTCTGAGGGCTGGCATTTGTGTGGTTCCCTCAAACCCTTCCTCATGTATACATGGTTTTGTATAGTGAGATCTTTTTTAGCGTGGTAATTTTTAAGGTTACAGGTCCTTGTAAAACTTGGTTTCTTGTTTCAGGTCATAGAGCCTAGTTTTTTTGTTTATGTTTCAGGTCCTTGAAAAACTTGGGGAGATTTTATTGGTTTATGTTGTTGATTTCAAGTCCATGTAAAACATGGTTTTGTTACTATTTTTAGTGGGTTTGCCTATTCTGGTAGTTTGTAATGATTTATCTTTCATGATCTGTAAAGGGTTTTGGGGCCCCTCTAAAACCTATTTTTACCTTAATCTAAAACTGGAGCGTGATCCGACAACACGTGTGAGGGTTATAATATGGGTTGCACACAATTTGGTAACTATTCATGAGGTAGCATACATGTAATCAAAACAATCAAGGCAAAGTCATCTCAAAAGTGGTCATGGTCTGAGGAGATAGTCATGATCTCCAAGGTCATTGGTCGAGTTGGGTTGAGATATAAGTGATCTCAAGAGTTGTGTGTTATGGTCAAGGAGATGTATGTGATCTCCAATGTACCCCATGAGAAGTCTAAGATTACTTCTTTCAGTGTCAGAGCTGATTGTTTGGTCATGATTGTGGGTTGGTATAGATAGTTGGTCCATTAGATGGATGGATGAAGGAATGGCCGAGCTAACCTCAGAAGACCCCATGTCAACTAAGTGCTGCCTACATAGCCCCTGTTTGAAGGGCCTCAAGCCAATGTAGTTCTCCCTAAAAGGGAAGAAGAGGGTCAGTTATGGATGTGGGTTAGACGCGGTTAAGTCATGGCTAAAGGTGAAATGGTTTGTCCATCAGGTAGACGAACAAATGAATGGCCAACGTCATTAGGGAGACGAATGGATAAATGGTCGAGCTAACCCCAGAAGAGTCCATGTCAACTGAGTGCTGCCTACATAGCCCTAATTGTAAGGGCCTCAAGCCAATGTAGTTCAGAAGAAGAGTCAAAATGGTTGATGATTGGTTTGGTCATGTTTTGAAATGATGAGTGTATGATGATGTTACAGCCTTTTCCATATTATGTGATGGTGTATTTTGTAACATTGGTTATATGGTTTTTCATCCCTAGAAATTTTCCATATTGGTGATGGTGTATGCTAAAAATGAAATGAATGTATTTATGCTTCAACAAGTAATGGTTTATGCTTGACATAAATTGTGTTTGGTCGATAGTTTCTACGTGTATTGTTATCCATAGAAACTAGTGTGAATGGGCTATATCATGTTAGTGGTCTGAAAAATGTTTTGGTTTGGTTTGGTTTGGTTTGGTTTTGGTTTAGAAAATGATTTGGTTTGGTTTGGTTTGGGTTGTTTGTATGTGACCAAAGTGTGTAAGAAGTGAAAGGCACATTGCTCTTTCATTGACAAGGACCATAATGATAGCATAAATAGGGTTATTATAAACAAAAACCCCATTCATGCATTACGTCAGTGACCATTGTTTGTGTTAGAAAAGTATTCAAATCACTCAATGTTAAGTGAGCTCGAAATCCCTTGTGTATGTTGGGGTAATAGGTTTGATTATGTGAGGTATGAGGATAGCGTAACCCTATTTAGCAAGGATAACTTTGCCCCTTTTCTAGGTGACCCTAAGAATGACTATAGGCAGGTCCATGACTTAATTTTTTTTTTTTGGTAGACTAATCAATGCAGGAAGTCTACGTGGGGATGTTGTTTTGTTTTGTAGTCATATGTGAAGTTGATCGATGGAGGAAGCTTATGAGAGAGTGTTGTTTGGAGCAAAATTTGTGTATAGCCATCCTTCGAGGGAGTGGTCTATATTATACTTTGTATGTTTTGATGTCTTTGGATAGATGTCCTTCAAGGGAACAGTCTATTAGTTACAGAAATTATGCAGTTGTCCTTCGAGGGATTAGTCTACATTTATAGTTTATGACCTTTGTATAGGCATCCCAATTTTATGTTTTTTTTTTGTTTTTTTTGACTAAACTGTTGGTCATGGACTTGACTATAGAGGTTTGGGGGTTTCCCTTTTATTAGGACAAAGAATTCATTCTTTACCAAAGGGTTGACTAATGTTGGGAAAAAGGGTTGAAAGGAATAGGAATGAGGATGATAGGAATTGCTCAAGGGACGAGCTCAAGTTAAATATCAAGTGAGTGATTACTTGATTAACAATAGAATGGTCATAGATGTAAGGTATTAAGGGGCTCAGGTTTTGGCCAGCCTTCGAAAGAAGACAGATGATAAGTCCCTGATCTATGTTTGTGCGTCATGATGTAAGGTTTGAGTCAATTAGGAGCAAACTTGCCCCGTTTGCTTCTTTCCATATTGGTCACGTGTTAAAGATGATTAAGAAGTTGGTTGATGTTTGGTCGATGATTGGTTGGTTGATGTTTGGTCAATGTTTGGTTGGTTGATATTTGGTCGATGCTTGGTTGGTTGATGTTTGGTTGATGCTTGGTTGGTCGATGATTGGTTGAGGTCATGATAGTTAATATAAAGTCAAATTCCCCCAGTTATTTTGTGACAGGGACAATATTTGTCACCCATTGTGGATAATCAATGAGTTGGATAAATGAGATGGAGAGAAGATGATGAAGATCCTCTTTGTCAAGGAGTGTGACACGAGGATGCATCCTATGAAGCTTTTGTTTGGTAGGCTTAGTTTAAAAGGGTGAGATCCTGATCTTCGAGGTTGGAGTTTAGAATCTCAGAATTAGGGACAGTGATGGAGGCAATGGTTGGTAATGATTTGACTAAAGTAACCAGTGGTTGGGGGTCTTCAGGTTAGACCTCTACTATCTATAAAGCTTTGATTAAATCTTGGTGATGTTGTGGAGAGATTTGAATGAGGTCATACAAACATGTCTTCACAGGGGTTTGGTGAAGTTGTTTTACCATGGGGTCATGAAGTGGCTTCAAAGATGTTGGATGGGATGTGCCCAAGATTGAAATCTTGGGTTTTGGTGGTTGAGAAGGCTTGACGAATGGATATGTTTGAGGGAGAGAAACCTTCTATTTCCCTTTATCCTTCATGGTTTGTGACCTGTTGGCCACATTGATGTTGTTGATTTCAAATAAAGGGGGTGAAGGTGGTAGAGAAACCACAGTCTGATGATGGGATTTCGATTTAGGTGAGGATGTTTGAGAGGTATGGGATGGTGTCGGTGGTTTGTTGAAAGGGTGGTCAAGGGGATTCTTAGTGAAAATGGTTTCCTTTTTCAAGTGTTGGCAGATGACAACTTTAAGAGCACAACAATGCTCAGTGTCATGTCCAGGTGTGTGATGATACGCACAAAATTTAGTGTCGTTGAACCAAGATGGTTTTGATATGAGAGTTGATGAGTGTGAAGGTGAGGAGGTTTGGGAGGCATGAGATGATGTTGGAGATTCGTTGATAGTATCCTCAACAAGAAGGGTGTCTTTTTCCAAGTAATGGTAAATGACAACTTTGAGGGCACAATAATTTTTAGTGTCATGCCCAGGTGTGCGATGATATAGGCGAATTTTAGTGTCATCGAACCAAGACGGTTTTGGTCTGAGAGGTTGAAATGGTTTAATAGGTGTAAGAGTGATGTTAGAAGTTTGGAAAAGTTGGCATAGTATCAAATCATATGAACCCATTAATGGGTTCGTGCCTGTTGATGCACTAGGTGATGATGACTTTTGTTTGGAAGTTGTTGAGGGAGATTTATGTACCACCTTTTGGGTTGGTGGTGTGGCCACTCGTGTAGACGACACTTTCTTCATGAGGGGTGCCAAATTTTTTAGAGGAGGTATGTTTTTGGTGGGTAAAGGGAGTAATGGAGGAAAAATATTTTTGTTAGGTGTTGGAGTAGGGAGCACTCCTATTAAGGTAGAAGGATGTGGGCCCAAAATAGAGGGCAATGATGATGGTGGAGGAGGAGTTCTCCGACATGGTTTAGTGGCCTTCTTCAATACGGCATGAGGACCACTAGTCTGGGGGGTGAGATTCAAATCTACCTTCACTTGTGGGTGAGTGAGGTTAGATATGGGGCAAACACCGAGGGATTTAACTGGTGTTGGTATGGTGGATGTTTGTGAGGGTTTAGGTTCAGATGTGGACGGTTGAGCTTTTGAAGATTTGGAAGTAGAAGCCTAGTCCTCATTGGAGACTTTGGGAGATTTTATTGAAGGAGGGTCATTAATACGAGATGAGATGGGATGTGTAAGATAAGGAGCTTTGAGTCACTCCTATAATGCCTCATATTCTAAGTTCCTTGAATGGATAAATCCTAAGTTTTTAGCTAGTTGAGAGAATGGTTTAGAAGCTGTTGCACGAGGCTTTGGTTTTTTAGAAGATGTGGGTGGTTGTGAGAGTGGGAATGTGTTAGATGTAGTGATCTCAGGCCAAAGGCGTGAGAGAGCCATTACTAGATCATCTTCAGTTGAAGTAGGTGAAGAGACAAGTTCTTCTCTCGATGGAGAAGGAATTGGAGAATGGGGTTCTTCGAGAGGAAAGAGCTTAGGGATGATTGTGCCTTTTACTTGTGGTTGAAGAATAGGAAAGGTATGGTCCTCCATTGGTAGTAGGAAGGATGAAGGTGGGGCTAGTGGCATTGGTATGGTCAAAGCGTCCTCCGATATAAGAGAGGTTGATGGAGAACTAATAGGAGAAGAAAGTTCTTCCACCTGTGGTGGACAAATAGCAGAAGAAGGCTCTTCTACCTGTGATGGACAAATAGGTTGACAAGCCTCTTTAGATTGTGGGAGAGGCTGGTTAAGCATGAAAGGAGAGACCATGTTGACTGTGCGTATATTACACTCTTGGGAGTCATCAGCCATGGTCTGAATGTTATTTTGACTAGGGGAATGGTTAGGGAAAGGTTGTCTAAAGATGTCCATGTTTTGGTTAGGTAGCGCATTTGGGTTATCCAAGACAAGATCACCTTTATCTAACATGTCCTAAATGATATTCTTGAGGGTTTTACAATTGTTTGTGTCATGGCCTTTAACACAGTGATAATTATAGAAGTCATTCTCCCTATACCATGCAGGGATGGCACATGAGGGATCAAATTGAGGTGGTGGTCAAATTTGGGGGAGATTGAGGACTCCCTATTTGACTAGTTTATCCAACACGGATGCGTATGATTATCCTATTGGAGTATATTGACATTGTACGTGTCATTGTTGGAATTGTCGTGTGATGTATTCTGATGTTGAAGGTTGAGGTTGGTTGGTTGTTGTTGAAGATGATGGTCTAAGGACCACAGTGTTTGTTGATCCCTTGGACTTGGAGTGGGAAGAAGAAGGTCTAGAATAAGAGGGGTCATTAGATTTTGCATTAGTATTTTTACTACGTAATGTGACTCTATCTTCTTCAACAACATGGAGTTCTAGCTTCCTAGCCATGGTGAAAGCTTCATCAAATGTACGAAATGTTTGGACCCACAAAGTAGATGAAATGTGTTTGGCACACGCTCTAGAGAAGAGCTCAATGAGCTCAGGTTGAGGTAAAGAAAAGGAGAGTTGGTTAATCAAACCTCTCCAATGGGCAATGAAATCAGCTATTGATTCATCATCGAATTGTCTGATAGAATATAGGTCTGTGATGGAGACATTTTTAGTTATGTTAATTGAAAAGTGGTCAAGAAATAGTTGAGCTAGTTGAGTGAAGGTAAAAAGAGAATGACTGGTAATAGAACTATACCAATCGAGGGCAGCACCAGAAAGTGACATGGGAAATGTGCATAGTAATAATGCATCATCATGTGTTATAAGGTAATAAGCATGTCTAAATGCTCGTAGATGTTGCTGTGGGTCCTCTTTACTCTGAAAGTGAGTAAACTTGGAAATTTCCCACTGACTAGGATATGGTTGGATTGGGACTGAAGGATGAATAGGTTCATTATAGATTTTTTCATATGAGAGAACATTTCTTGAACCCAAAACAAATGTCTCAAGATTAGACACCTTATCCATCAACATCTTGATTAGATCGATTGATGGATTTGCAGGTGGGGTGCCCCCTAGGTTGTAAGGCATTTGGAAGGTGTTAGGTGGAGCATATGACATAGTTAGTTGCACTTGTATAGGCGCAACATATTGGTAACTAGTCATAGGGACTGATGTTGAAGTCAAGGGTGGTTGTGTCATGAAGCTAGAGGGCACAACTTGGCTTGATGTCACCAAAGGTAGTTGGATGGTGGCAACACTAGCCGAAGGATAAGTAGTCACTCTTGTATTTATGGGTGCAAGAGTAGGTGGGATGGAGATAATTATGTTTTGGAATGGTGTAGGACTTAGTTGAATGGTTTGTGGTTGAGGGGGTACAGAAACCCCAATGGAGGTAGGTCTAGAAATAAAAGAAGAGGCCACACTTTGAATATTGGTCATGATCGGGTTGTTAGTTGAGGCAATGGCCTGGGTGACCATGGGTTGGGTTACAGAGGCTGTTGATACAATTGTTGTTTAAACTAAGGAAGTTGGCATCCCATAAATTGGGTTGCCTGAAGGATCTCGTGTTTGACTTATCACGAGATAGTGCTGAAGAGCCTTAACATTAAGGTCAAGGAACCTTTCAAAGTCTTGGTCCCCTTCAAGAACAATTGGATGTTGAGTTGGGGTTGGTTGGATAGGAGTACGCTCAGTTTCTGAATTATACTCCATTTGGGGACTTGATATAGAAGGTGAAGGTGGGAGTGGTTGTTGCCTTGCATGGTCAACAAGAGTTTTGGTTTGACTACGTGTCAAAACCATCCAAGGCAAAATAGATTTAGGTTCTAAAAACTGTATGTTTCAGCCTCAGAAAACTAGAATGTGTTTTTAACAGCAAAAAGGTCAGGTTTTTGGCTTGTTGTTTAAGAAGAAATATTTTTGACAGTGACCGATGCTGGTAGAAAAATTAATGTCAGTGAATTAAGCTATCAATGTCCGTCAGATAACCGATGTCAGTGAATATAGTTGCTGATGTTGGTGGAAAAATTGATGTTGATTATGTGTATTTCTAGAAACTTAGAAAACTAAAAGTTTTTTGAAGAAAGAAGAAAGTCTGAGTTGTTTTTAGATCTTAGAATGCGACCTCACCACTCAAAAAATTAGATACAGACATAAAAATAGATGATGGCAAGCAACCACTAAACGTTAATTCCTAAGAATAAATTTTAGAGTCATGGTCGCTTATGCCTTAGAAGAATATGTTTGGGAAGTTGGACTTTTAGAATGGGTCCTGAAAGAGGCAGTCTAAGGTTGGTTTCAAGTTATGTTTTGGTGCTCAAAATCTGTATTAGGTTCCATACATGGCCTAGTGCTAGGAGGTTGCTCCCCTCACTTCACGAGCCCAAAGACAAGCTGGGTTGCTTAGCCAGTATATACTTCCCCTAGAGTTTATACTCTGCTAGCGAATAGAGTGGGTTCTCCCCTTGGTAGTGAAGTCCAAGTAAGATTACCAAGAAGGGTAAGGTATCTGTTAGGTGATGAAATCCTAGTCGGGCCTTGTCTCAGGTATGTTTAGATGCTTGATTTTGTGAATGTGGTTAGGTTGTGTAACATATGTGCACTACGATTTATTCATAATGAGGTTTTAATTACTAGATGAGCTAAAAATGCATTCATGCAGGAATGAGATGCAATATATTTTTAACCCAAATTGAAATGTTTTTGTTCGGATGCAAACAATTAGGAAAAGGTTAAGAGCATGAACTTCACTACTCTAAGATGTTGAAAAGAAGTGACAAGAAGAAAAAGTTCTTTTTAACTTGTGCTAATGGTGTCTTTTTGAAAGAGAAAGAAAGAAGAAGGATGCAAGAAGAGAAATTTTCCTAATGCACCTATATGAAAGTTTGTTTTAGAAGAAATGAACCCAAGGAAAACTCTAGGGTCCCACCGGGCGTGCCAGAATGTTTTTGCTCTTTTTCGCTTTTTACATTCAGAAGATAGAAAGAAACTAAAGATAAATGGTCAAGGGTTAGATGATACTCAGATGAAGTTGCACACCATATCCAGATGATTGAAGGAGCTCCTCTTTGGCTGTGGAAGATGACACCTGTAGATAAGAAAGACTTAAACAAAGAAAATGTTAGATAAAGAGAAAGTGGACTGCCAAGCAACGCTCAGTCCCAAAAGTGTAAAGACTTCCTTGAGGAATGACAGTCCACTAGTTGATAAAAAGAATGTTGGATAAAGAGAAATAATGAAAGACTAAGAAACAAAAAGTAGACAACACGTACCTGTATTTTGTTGTAAGTCTCCCACAGTCACCGATGTCGGTAGTTCTACCGGCGTTAGTTGGTCAAGGTTGCTGACATCAATTATGTTGACAACTTCGATAGGGGCAATGGTCGATGTCAATCAGGGAAATGGCCTTGGACAGGTTTTGGATGGGTTTATGGTTGATAGAGGGGTCTGGAAGGAGTTTGGGTCTATTTAATGGTTTGTGGAGGATTTCAGGACAATGAATGTGGTATGGGAAAGGGCTAAGGTAGAGGACAGGGGTGGAAAGAGAATAAGAATGAGAGGAAGGCTTTTCAGCCTCTTTGGGAAGAAAGTTGGGTTGTCTATCAATAGTAATCAAAATATATAATGGATGAATCACTAATGCATTCTAAAAATATTGAAGTATAAACTAGAAGAATACTTAGCTCTTGGTGGAGAAAAGTGTAGAAGACTTATTCCATTATGGTTGATGTAGGAGACCTCATGCAACGTTTCAATCTAGTGTGGAGTGAATTCTGTAGATTTTCTTAGCTTGGAGAGTGATGATAGAATGATGATGCCTGTAAAGAGTTGAGGAGCAAGAGAATTGAGATCCTGGGAGCAAGAGGATTCACATTCAGGTCTGCAGTCAAGGTCGGATTTTAGTTTTAAGCAACCGACATCGGCGATACCGCCGATGTCAGTCAACTGTAAACCAACGTCGGTGGATAGAGAATGGGAAAAAAGGATATTTTTAGCCTTTTGCCCATTCTTCCATCTACCAAGTTTGGTTTTCATTGTTAAACGGTCCAAAGGCAGGTTTAATAGGTGCTAGAATTAGTGGGAGAGTTAAAATTAGGTCTTAGGTAATTATGATTAGTCGTAGGGTGATAAATGGCCTAAGAGCTAGGAATCCAAGGTGAGGTGTCTAGGGGGGATTATTAATTTAAAATAATTATTTTAAATTAATAAAGTATATGTTAGGCATGTTGAAGTTAGAAAGGACCAAGGGGGGTTGACACTATTTTGGTGTCTACACTATGAATTCTATTATATATCCATATATAGTGTTTTGTGTTTAGTGATCTATCACATGGGTCCAAGAAACCTCAACTCTTTTTAACTATCTAATTATATCATTGGTCTATTGAATCTCAGATGCAGATCTACCCTAAAAATAAAAGTGCTCTAATCTCACCAACCACATAGCAAGCAAGCTCAGAAATTCACACCAAAACACCATACAGATGATTATCTATTAGTTACTTTTCATTACACCCTATCCTTTTCACCTATTTCTATGAGAACTCAAAAATTTTACAATCCCACCATTCTTTGAAATCCCTTTGACTTGGTAACCACCAAAGCATATCCTTTATTTAGCAAACCATAACATATCCACACTCACCACACCATTGTTAGTAGAGGTTACTGGTTTCCCAAAACTTGATAATTATGAGGACAACTATGGGAGAGGTAATTATTCCTTATCCAATATAAACATATATTCCTAAAGGCATATCATAAATATATAAGATCTGAGTATTTTGTCTAGTGCAATTATCATTAAGCAGTTCATCAAAATAATACTATAGATTCAACATTCATTACACAATATGAAACATCCAAGTGCTCATGAAACCTTAGATATATAGGACTTTATCATATATAATAAAATAATTTTTCAATAATATTAAAACACACCTTCAATTACACCATCAATGAAACTTATCCTTACTTATCATGAATCAAATTATTACACTATGTTTACAAGAGACCTCTATTTCATGGATCTAGTACCAAATTCTTCAATGTCTAACCTCTTTCAAATCTTTGTAGCTTACATATATACATAGTTCACTCTCCATATTTTAGGCACATGGTTATAATATAATTCATTTAGAATATTCAATAATAATAACCTTAGTATAGGCTTGCCAAGTTAGAGAGGCCAATTTCCATGCAATCTATTCAAAAGAGAATACATTTGATGACTAATCATCGCATGTATGTTGAATTGTTATACTGATGACATGTTATTATGTTTCAATGGAATCATGTGTGCATACTTTGCCACTAATGGGTGATTAATCAATAATTTATAAGAGTTAATGATGCCTTCATCTCCAACATCATAACTATGTTTGAACAAGAACTAGGTAGAACAAGGTTTTTTGATGCTGTAACTATAAAAATTGTAAATTAGGGATCATACTTCATCTAGTTCCCCACATTTTCCTATATAAAATTTTGTGTTTTTAACATTGTCCTTATATCCTTCTTAGATACTTAAGTAGGAATTGAATATGGTATGCAATAGTAGTCAGGGTTTTAATTTGTAAATTCACTTTCAAAGTTTGAATGAATCTACAATGGGGTTATGGTTTATATTTACAATCCATATCACTGGAGGGCACCTAGGGTGAGGAAATAAATGGGATATCCACCTTGATCTAAGAAAAGTATTTATGTGTTTCTAAAGTTAAAATCTCTTTTGGGTTTAAGTTTGATAAGGCAAAAGGGATCTCCACCTAGATCTAGACAAATTTTAGGAAAAAAACCCTAAGGCAAATGCAACAAACACCTAGACAAATATAATAGTAATATTTTAAACAAGTGAATGTAAAAATTAAAAAATTGTGAGCAATAATGTCAAATTATGATGTTTTAAATCATTCTAGAAATAAAACCTTAGGTACGACAAATGAAAACACTTAAACTTTACATAAATAAAATAATGGAGGCATATATTTAAGGAAATTATAGGTGACCTAGGAGAATACCATGGATTTATGTGTAGGGTTTGGCAACAAATCTCATCTTAGAAGTTTGGTTCATAATGCATAACTTGGTAATGGAGATGAATGGCTCTGGTTCAGAATTTTGACTGGAAGTGAATAGATCTAGTGAAAATGTTAAAAATGTTGTAAAAACATAAATTATATATTAAAAGCACTTAATAAATTCCAAGTGCATGAACAATAGTGGTATATGGATTAATGGGTAGGAATGTGGGTTTCCATTGTCGCTTTGCAAGTTTGTAACTTGCACTATGTTTGTAATTTTCCATTTTTTACTTGCTTTGATAGTCAAAATTCTAGGAAACCTCCACCTATTTACAAATTTTTAATACATTTTTAATCCTTTTTAATCTACTTTCCTTGTGTATTTTGAGGTAGGGAATGTTTAGGAAGCTGGGAGTGGAATTTGGATTACACTTTGCAACTTTGCATAGTTACAAAGTGTAGTGGGAATTTTGGTTCCTTCTTAAGTCCTAATAAAAAATGAGAAGCTAAGTCTACATTGTAATTTGAAAGTTTTCAAAGTTTCAAAGTATAATATGACTTCTTATTTCCACTTGGGACTCGGTAGATGGGAAAGTGAAGATTTAGGTGTATTTTTCAACTTTACAAAGTTGTAAAGGGCACAAAAATCTCTAATTTTTTTGTAGGTTTTGAAATAAAATTATTAATAAATTCACCAAACCCTTCACTGAGAGCAAGTATATTCATTTTTGGGATCTTCTTTGGGTTTAGGGAACTCTAGCATCCTCCTCTAGAGTAAATTTATATGTACTTGGGTACCTCCATATACTTTTATTATGAGACCCAATTCTAATATCCACCTAAGTTATGCTTAAGGGGGGGTTTACTGTAGGAGTTTATTCTATTTATTTGTTTTTCCATACACATGTTTAGTTAGCTTGCTTAGTTACCTTTTTAAGTCATTGCAAAATATAATCCCACATTAAGGAGGATGTTAGGACATGTTTATATTTTGACTAGATAATGTAACTTCTTAAAGATTTTATGGATAATGCTTCTAGTACAATTTATTTATTGTGAATACAAGCTTCTTACATTTGATTTTTTTTATTTTTTATTTCACTACTCCATATAGTTTAAGCTTCATGCATTTGATCCCATTCAAATTAAACCTCTATTATGGCCCACTTTCATGCATATAAGTGAAAGTGATGTTGGGTCATGATACAAATTCATGCCATATTTTCATTACTACTTATTATTTGTAGTCATTGTAGGGCATAGATGTTATCAATTTTATTTTTATCATGCATGTATAAGAAGCAAAGAAAATAGTGACAATTGAATATAAAATCCATCTATAGTGGTTTATTCAATTAAATTTCATAATTCATACTGGAGACTCGGCACCTTCCAACATTAGAGAAGGACCATTTCATATAATCTAGACTTATTCCCCCAAATTAGTTTAGAGATAGTTTTAGAAAAATAATAGTTTTGATATATTTTAAATAAATTGGACTAATTTTATGTTAATAATTTAGATCTATTCCCCATATGTTATATTGGAGAGAATTTATAACTAATTTTTTTTGAATAATTTAGTCTTATTTTTAATATTTATCTTGGAGTTGGACTAGTAATAAGTCTAAATTATTAGAAATGGTCCCTATAGTATATGAATCCATTATGGATTTCAACCCATTTTTATCTTAGGATTATAAATAATCATAGTGAAAAATAATATTTTTCAACCCTCAATGAGTTATATTTTACACAAATATTTAATTCAAATTTTGGCTTTATCACCCTCAATTCACTTTGGTTTGACAAAATAATCTACTTCACCAATAACATAGTTTCTTGACTCAACAAATTGAGATTTTTCTATCCCTAAATGGTTCTACTCTTCACAATGACCATTTAAAATCTTATCCAAGTCTTTGGCCAAGAAATGAATACATTCTAAAAGTTTCCTTTTTCTCCATTATGATTGGGTCAATCCTTGATCCTTAGCATCTTCATTTCTCCATGGATAGCACATAATCCAATACTAACATCACATTACATGCACACAAGTGTATTTATTCTTTGAATAATATTTTAATATTTTATTTATGATTATACCTTTTATTTCATTTGGATAGTAATATATCTAATTGTATACATCTTATTTTTGTAGGAATATCATGGATCACAATGATCAATTACAAGTCCACATCACAATCATTTACACAAGTTTGTAATCTTTTTTTCTCTTTTATCAAAAATTTGTATTTCTACTAAATTTCTAGATTAAAGTGGAGTAAGGGGAATGTATACACCCAAATTATTATTTTACAATGTCTTTTAACCACATTCATTAAATGGGTCTTTAGCTAATAATTAAGTAATTAATAGTGCATGTATTTTATGTTTTCTCTTTTAATTGTTGACTACCTATGATATTTTAGTCCCATTTTTCCATCCATGTTAATTTATTCATACTTCAAAAATATACATATCTAACCCTTTTTACCATTTTGAGGATGTTCTTATCTTAAGTCAAAATCATCTAGTATGGTCAATATTAACCGTCAATCTTGACTCTTTCTAGTCAATCTTCACCCCTTGTCTTTTTAATTATTTTTTAAGAAAATTTATTTTTATAGCTATATTTTTGGTCCCTATGATTTTATTTTGGATCTATTTTAGCACATCACTAAGTTTTTAATTAATATTCAAAAAGAGCAATATATATATATATATATATATATATATATATATATATATATATATATATATATATATTGCTCTTTTTGAATATTAATTAAAAACTTAGTGATGTGCTAAAATAGATCCAAAATAAAATCATAGGGACCAAAAATATAGCTATAAAAATATTTTTTCTTAAAAAATAATTAAAAAGACAAGGGGTGGCATATATATATATATATATATATATATATATATATATATATATATATATATATATATATACACATATATATGTATACATATACATATGTATACATATATATATATATATATGTATATATATATATGTATATATATATATATGTATATATATATATATGTATATATATATATATGTATATATATATATATGTATATATATATATATATATATGTATATATATATATATATATATATATATATATATATATGTATGTATATATATATATGTATATATATATGTGTGTGTGTGTATATATATATATATACATACATATATATATATATATATATATATATATATATATATATATATATATATATATGTATGTATGTATGTATGTATATGTATATGTATATGTATATATGTATGTGTGTGTGTGTGTGTGTGTGTGTGTGTGTGTGTGTGTGTGTGTGTGTGTGTGTGTGTGTGTGTGTGTGTGTGTGTGTGTGTGTGTGTGTGTGTGTACATAGTTTCTAGGAGACATTTGGGATAAGCATTATTACATTAAAAGAGATATACAAGATTACATTTACTTATATTCAATCTTTAGAGTTATATTTTAATCATTCTAGGTTAAAATTACATTTTTAATAATTATTCCAAGGTTAAATAAGATAAAGAGCATCAATATTTACATTCATAATTTAGCACACAAACATAAGTGGGAGAACTACATTTGAGTTTGACCCTTATTCAGAGCATTGGTAATGTAGTGTAATGCTTGGTCTTTCAATGGGGATTGACTAAGGTTAGTCCAACTCAATCTCTTTTGCATGATCCCCACACCCCACCATATATTTGATGTCTCAAGTGTTTACGTAGGAAACTAGGTTTTGATATTTCAACTCCATATATACAATTTTAAAGGACTAAAAAAGTATAAAAGGATTATGTTAACAAAGGTGAAGATTCATAGAAGAAATCAAAATCCTGCACTTGTAGAGTCATATTGACTATATCAAATCTAAATCATTAGTTGATATTATCTCATAATTGTTGATATTGACTAGAATAGAAAGAATAGTTAGTTTCAAAAATAAGCATAATATATTCCTTTCACTCATTAGTGATATAGATAATAGAGTTGTACATGTCAAGGAAGTGCGATAAATAAGTTAAGTCATTCTCTATCCTTTTCAACTTGTTAAAACCTTTGAATTTGCATATTTTGATCATAGTTGTAAATATATATTTTATGTATACTCTACCAATACATATTTAAATTTTATTCTATTAGTTTCTATCGAATTAAATGGTTATTATTTTATTAATCCAATTTTAGATAAAAACACATATGAAACCATAACACTAGTATCCTTTCCTATTACCTATTTATGATAGAATTAATTATGAATTACAATTATCTATAATTGGAAATGTAAAATATTTAAATTTAATACACGATGATATATAATATGTAATATAATAAAATAAAAATATCTATAGAATTTGTAAATTGCTAAAAATAGAAACTAAGGCTATGGTTATAATTTTTTCCTTTCAAATAGTTTATTTTAGATTTGTTAAATCTATGTAAGTTGTGAATATATGAAAATACATTAAAACATATATGAACCATAAAATAGTGACACATTGTCTATTGGGACAAGTCTACAGGAGACAAGCGTGAGCATAGTGAACTATTTTCTATTACTACAATTTTATCTTATCAAACTATGCTCTGAGTCGCAAAATATGGGTTCATTCACCTGAGTATATATGTGGTATGTTTTTATGTAGAGCCCAAATTTATGCATATAATAACTATAAATCATAATCCTAATCCTTCACAATCACACAAAATGAGATCAAATATAAAAGTGAAAAAATGGGTTAACTAGGAATGGTCAAGTTATCCTTAAAAAAATTGTTATTGACTAAGTGTTGCCTACATAATGCAAAGGGCCTCAGGCCAATGTATTTCTCCCTTTGTGGAAGATAATATGACTGAAACTATAAAATTTGATTAGAATGATTGATAAAGGATGCCCTCAACCTGAAACAAACAATTTTAGACATGGTCAAGGACTGTAAAATTATAATAAAATTATAATAGATATCTTTACTTACAAAATAGATGCTTTTGAAATCAAATAGAGATATGCCTTTTAAAATTATTTATAGGTCATTTCAAGTGAAAACCTTGATATGATTTTATAGAGATATATTTTGAATAGTTATGATAACCCACCTATTGAAAATCATGGAAGAGTCATTAGGAAGCATGTTGTTTTAGAAACATAGTTGTTAGAGTGTGGAAGACAAGTTTGAACTACTTGATAGGTACGTAGTGTGATCCTATCTGCCTAAAGCATATTTTTCCTAAAGGAACAAAATACTATAAAATATGAATGGAATTAAATTCTATTATAAATAGGTATGAATAAGGATAAAATAGGGAAGTTTGGAAGATGGTCTTACTAATTATAATATTTTTAAATCTTTCTTAAACATTACTGGTTATCTAAATGGATAATTGGCTAACCAAGGTAAAAGTGTCAAGAAAAAACAATGTCAAGAATTTATTGGTTAAATTTTAGTGTCTACATCCCCCCTCCCCCCTTTATTATAGTGATGCCTAAAATTACTAGAGTAAAGGAAATATAAAATTGAGTGTGTATACACACTTTGTCTTTGTCATGGAGATGTGCATGCCCCCTTGTTGAGTCATGTGGATAAATATTGAATATGTGGCCAATTAAGAGTGATAAAGTCTCAATTTAAATATTCAATGAAGATGTTTGAGTTTGAAATATTATATGCTCCAACCCTCATAGAGTACTTTGTAATTCTTGAAGAGATAAAAATCATCAAAGTGGTCTACTAAAGTGTAACCAAGACGTAGAACATCAGTAATATCAAACATGGATCACTTGATAAACTACTTTCAAAAGACTAATCACATTGCTATAAACAAATTTAGATTTAAACTATAAATTATTGAAACTTTAAAACTTAGAAAATAGAATTATAAAAATTTTAGAGTAGTAGCTTGGACATGAATTCATATCTTGTCCCCTATATTGTATAGAGTGCCAATTTAATTTTTCAAATATTATTTGAAAATTTTTAACTATATTCACACAAGTGGATCAATGCATAAGTAGTTGTAAGATTTGAGTGTATAAGCAAGACGAATACCCCCACAATATGAAAATTCACATTTTTTCATATTGAAAAATGTAAAATCTCAAATGTATTGCTTGTGAAATCTTGGAAATATCTAAATATTATGATTCCCCCCTTTTAAGATTAGGTAAATATAATGCAAATCACTTGTCTCAAAATAAATAGTGAGTAACATTTTTTAAATATATAACCATGTAATATCATGTTTCATATTTGATTTATATTGTAATATTATACATGTAACATTGATGAATATAAAGAGATTTTTTATTGTATTACATCATGGAATTTGAATATAACATTAAGCAATGTAAGAAGCCTGTAAATAAGTTGTAAGCTTTTAATATGTTTTTTAAACATAAATATTTTGAAAAATGAAACATTGAAGCACATAAGTAATATGTGCATGATATGCATCATGGAACCATATATATATGTAATATATATTTAGTGGCACATGAAAGGAATCATGACACCATAGTAGCCAATAATGAAAATGTAAGCAAAGTCACACAATGCCACACAAGAAGGCCTAAAAATTCACATATAAGGGACATGTAACATGTCACATAGGGTTATGAAATTTGAATAAATGTCACACATAAGGCCTAAAGTTTGAATACAAGGTAAATGTGAATGTCACACAAAAATAAGAAACCAAAAGCCACACACACATGTCATGATGATTATATATAAGCAATAGGGTGTATGTTGAAAATACACAAGGACAAGGTCCACACATAATAATAAATCAATTTGAATCATGTTATGTAATGAAATAAGAATATAAAAAATGAAAATGACATATTTTGATCATATGTACTTATGTTTAGGTTATCAATTAGCATATTAATCATGACACATAAAGTATGAATGAAAATAAGACATTTGTTTTCATTAGAGGTCAACATGGAAAATAATTTGCTCATAAATACAACCAAAGAATTATTTTACAATGTTTTTTAGCCACTTTAATTTATGGGTATCTATCTAAGAATTAAGTACTTATTGTTGTATGTCTTTTATTTTTTATCATTTAATTATTTATTTTTTATGACATTTTGGTCCCCTCCATCCACATTATACTTAAGTCATAACTTTAAAATAGATATTTGTAAACCCTTTTACCATTTTTAGGTTATTATTATCCTAGGTTAGGATCAACCAATATGGTTAAGATCAACTATGGATGTTTTCCCTTTCATGTCAATATTCACCCTTAATGTTTTTAGTAAAATTATTTTAGAGCCATTGTTTTGGTCCCTGTGATTTTATTTTAGATGTATTTTAGCACATCACTGGGTTTTAATTCAAATTCAAAAATATTCTAATATATACATAGTTTCTATGAGACATTTGGGATACTCATTATTAAATTACAAGAGTTATACAATATTACATTTTATTATATTGAATCATTAGAGTTACATCTTGCATAATTGTGCTAAGGTAAATAGGAGAAATAGAATCTAGATTTGCATTCATAATTTATCACACACACGTAAGTGGGAGAAATATGTTTTAATTTGATACCTCTTTGAATCATTGAAAATGTAGTGAAATACTTGATATTTCAATAGAGATTGACTTGGGTCAGTCAAACTCAATATCTTTTACTTGATTCCCCCACCCTCCAACTAATGTTTCAAGTGTTTACATAATAAACTAGGGTTTACTATTTCAATTGAATACATGTTATTTTACAGGACTAAAAATATAGAAAAGGACATTATTGATGTAATTGAAGCATCATAGAAGAAATCAAAATATTGCATTTGCATTGTAAATATTGAATGTCTAAAATATTAATCATCAGTCAAATACTTTCTCATTGTAATCAATATCAACTAGAAGATAAAAACCACTTAGTTTCAAAAATAATCATCATATAATCCTTTCACAGATCATAAATATAAATAACATGCTTGTATAGGATACAGAAGTGAAATAAATAAGCTAAGTCATCTTCTTTCCTTTTAAACTTATTTTTGCAACATTTAAATTTGCATATTTGGATCATAGTTGTAAATTTATATTTTTTTATATACTCTACCAATATATAGTTAACTTCTATTATATTAGTTTATATATAACTAAATGGATATTATTTCATTAATTTAGTTTTATATAAAACCACATATGAGACCATAACACTGAGATCCTTTCCTATTACTTGTTTAAACTAGAATTAATTATGAGTTACAATTAACTCTAATTGGAAATGTAAACTATTAAAATCTAATATAGGATGATATATAATAAAAATTGCAATATAATATAGAGTATATATCTACATAATTTTTAAATTACTACTAATAGAAACCAAGGTTACGGTTATAGAATTTTCCTTGATACTAATTTATTTTAGATTGTGTTAACTTTTTATAAGTTGTGACTATATTCAAAGTCCTAAAAACATAGATGAATCATATAAAGGTGACTCTCTATATGTTGGTATAATTCCACATGATGTAGACATGAGCACAATACATTATGGTTTATTACAATCTTTTTTCCATGTTAGACTATGTGCTAAATCTAAAAATCTTGGTTCATTCACTTACATTTGTATGTGGATTTTTATATGTAGAACTAAAATTTATTCGTGGAATACATATAAAATCATAACCTTAATATTTCACAATAAAAAAATGAGATCAAATTCCAAAGGGATAAAAATGGGGGAACTAGGAATGGATGAAATATCTTGAAAAATAAAACTTATTGATTGAGTGCTTCATACATAGCCCTAAGGGCCCACATTGATGTAGGTCTCCATTAAGGTAACATCATATGAATGAAACTATGAATTTTTATTATAATTTTTTATAAATGATTCCATAAACCTAAAATAAAAAAAAGTTAGACTTGGCCAAGGATTGTGAAATTGAAATAAAGAATAGATATCTTTACTTATAAAATAGATGTTTTTGAAATTAGAAATAGATGCCTTGTAAAATGATTGATAGATAATTTCAAGTGAAACCTTTGATGTTATTTTATACAAACATATTTTTAATATTTTTGATAACCTACATATTTAAAAGTGTGGGAGAGTATTTAGGAAATGCATTATTTCAAAAATATTGGCGTTACAGTGTGGGATATAATTCTACACTACTAAACAGGTGCGTAGTCTGATCCTATCTACCTAATGTGCATTTATCCTAAAAGAACAAAGTATTTTGAAAAAATATTGAATGGAAAATATATGCTAAATAGGGTTGAATGTGGATATAATATCAAAGTCTAGAATATGTTCTTAGTAATTTCAAGGCTTTAAAGTTTTTCTTAGAGATTGCAGGTTATCAAAGAATTGGCCAAGAAAGGTAAAGGTGTCAAGAATAAGCAATGCCATAAATTTATTGGTTAAATTTTAGTTTAACTTCTCCCCTCCTCATTTATTCTAGTGATGCATATAATTACTAGAATAAAGGAAATGAAAATATGAATGCGTATACACACTTTGTCTTTCTCATGGAGATGTCCATATCCCCTTATTGAGGCATGTAGTGAAGTGTTGAATATGTTTCTAATTTAAAGAGGTAAAATTGCAAGTTTAGGAATTAGTGAAGATGATTGAGTTTGAAATAGTATATGCTTCAAACCTCTTAGAGTTTTTTATAATGCTTGAAGAGATGGGAGCTAAAAAAGTGGTTTGCTAAAGTGCAACCAAGATGTGGATCATCACTAAGCTCAAATGTGACTCACTTGATAAAATAAAATTAAAAGGTGGGAACTAATACATGGCTCAATAAAGTCAAACTGATATGTATATCATCAATAAGCTCAAACATGTTCCCCTTGTAAAATACTAATCACACCATTGCAAATAGATCTAGATTTAAACTATAAATTCTTGAAAAAATTTAACTTGGAAAAGAGAATTCTAAATTTTTAAGAGTAGCAACTTGAAAATGAATGCATATCATGCCCCTTATACTATATAGAGTACCATATTGATATTTTGATTGTTTTTAAAACCCTTTAATTGTATTCAAACAAGTGTATATGTTCTCAAGTAGTTGTAAGATTGGATTGCATGAGCAAGTCGAATACCCCAAAAAACTAAAGAAATTTTATTTTTTATTATAAATTGTTGAATATGAAATGTACTTATTATGAAATCTTGGAAATAGTCCCATTAATATGCCCCCATTTTGAGATGAGGATTATTTATTGCAAATAAATTATCATAAAATAAAAATTGAGAGCATTTGTGAAATATATAATCATGTAAGATCGTGTTCCATATTTGAATTGTATTGGAATATTAGAGATGAAACATTAAATCTTATGAAGAGATTGTATGTTTCATTACATCATGTAATTTGAATATAGCATTGAAGAAGTGTATGAATATTTTAAATAACATGTAAGTGTTGAATATTTATTTTAAACATAATATTTTTAAAAAATGAAGCATTGGAGCACATAAGTAGTATGTGCATGATATGTGTCATGGCACCATAGATATATGTAATAGATACATAGTAGTACATGATAGGAATCATGGCACCACAGTAGTCAATAATTAACATGCAATAAAATCCACATAATGTCACATAAGAAGGCCTAAATGGACACATACAAGGGACATGTAACATGTCACATAGTCTTATAAAATTTTCATAAATGTCAAATATAAGACCCAAAGTCTAAATAAAAGGAACATTTGATTGTCACACAAACATACAAGACCAATATATACACACACATGGCATGGTGATTCCACAAAATCAAGATGGTGTATGTTGAACACACACAAAGCCAAGGACTAAATACATTAAGAAGGAAAGTTGAATCATGTTATGTAATGAAATAAGAATATGAAAGAATCATAAAGAAAATGAAAATAACATATTTTGATCATATATACTTATGTTTAGGTTAGTAATTAGCATATTAATCATGACACATGTAAAGTATGAATGAAAATAAGACTTTTGTTTTCATTATAGCTCAACATGGAAAATAAGTTATTTATAAATACAACCTATAAAAGTGTTTATATAAAAGGATGAGGTGCCTCAAACTATGCAAAGATGTCTAGTATAGGGATGGCTTAGCATCAAAACCATGCAAAAGTATTTATTAGCTATAAATTTGACCAATATCAAAATATTTTATTTTATTTTTATAAAAAAATATAAAAGGGCCCTATGACTATGTTAAATTTAGAAACAATGATTTAAAATGCACAAGGACATGTATACATTATGAGGATAGGTGTGCATTAATTTTTTGTCTAATTGGTGTGAATTTGTCTTGATTAATTGTATACATAATTTTTTGATGAGGATATCTTTTATGTTTTTTTTTTTGGTTCTATATAAATATATCATGTTTCACACTTAGATACATTGTGAGAATCATTATGTATTGAAAATGTAATTAAATATGTTATGTACTAAACATAAATACAAATGACATATGAAAAGATTTAATCCAACTACATGAGAGTATGCTTAGAGATCTTGATTTTAATTTTTTGTGGATATTTTGATTTTTTGTGTACTTTTTAGAATATATAATTATTTATGTATTTTTTCCATATTCGAAGAGTAAAATTATGCATAAGTGAAATTTTAAAAATCTTTGAAAAATAAGGTAAGCAACAAGGATTTGAAAATGGAATACGAATGGAGAGATTCAAATAACCCTCAATAAGGTGTTGAAGCAAAGCATGATAAAAAATAATGCAAGTTAAATTCCCCTAATGTGAATGCATATACAGTGTAGAAAATATGGATAAAATGATCATGCGAACTCATGTGAAAATATAAATATGTGAGAATGAAAGTACAAATGAGTGTTAGAGAATGTATATATGTGTAATAATGAGTAAATAATTTTCCATAAAATATTTTAATTGAAATATAAATAAGATAATTGTCTTGGATTATTATAATTGGGGTAAATAAAACAATGGAGAAAATACCCCAAAATGAAAAATAGAGCCAAAGGAAAGAATAAAAATTGGAATAGGTGTATAAGAATAATCAATAAAATTAAATATCAAATAATCTACATACAAGTACTATGCAAGGAAGCTAATCAAGGTCATTGGCAAAAATATAAGGGTGGTATTGAATGGTAAAATGTATCTAACCAGTTATCTCATTAATAAAATGCTAACATGTATATCTAAATTCTTGATAGGAATGAACAAGCTATTGTACAAAATAATAAGTGCCAAGTTTAGAAGCTTATAAATCTAAAGAAGAACCATGTGTTATAAAGTAACCTTATAAATCAATACACATGTGTCTACGTTTATATGTGTGTGTATTTGTGTTTATATGTATCCTCATGAATGGGAGGATATTATTTAACAACTTGTACCTATGTAGAAGCCATCTCAATAACTTATGATGTAGTATCTTACTTTCTATATCCAAGTGATCATGCTCATGTGGAACCATATTATGCTCAATAATAAATGGATAAAATGAAATATATTTATTCTCATAATAAGTGAGGAAACCAAAATGTGCTCATGCTCATAAATAGGTGCAAAAACTAATTCTAGAATCTGCTTCTTTGAGTGTGAATCATGATCTTTAATATTTATAAAGGCTAATTCATTACCAATTTACTAATTAATTGTGCCAACCCAATATTGAATATTAGGAGTAAGTACCATTGGTTCCATAGATTACTCATATTGAATGCTTAAAATTTTAACCACTTGATTATCATGAATATACTTTAGACAATTTTGAACTATAATAGGAACTGCTCTATTTTTCTATAACCAAGGTCTCCCTAATAAGATATCAAATATACCCATATTTGCAACACTAATAAAGGATTAATAAATATAATATGTCTTAATTATAAAGGCAATACAATATGTACAAGAGGATCTTGTGTATGACCATAAAATAATTTCAAAACTCTAGATGTATGTTGTATATATTTCATTATATACCCAAGGGAAATTAAAAGTGTTATGGTGCACACATTTTCAATTGATCCATTGTCTATCATATCACTATGGATTGGTTTCATGCTAACATATGCTATTGAATAATGCATGTCGATCATAATCATCATCAATAATTTTATAATCATCAATTTAATAAATGGAAATGATGTTAGCTTGCTTTTAATTGTAGGAATTATGCTATCAATTGGGTGTACATTTGAATATGGATTAAGATAATTCAAAAAATATATTATTATCTTACGTTTCATGATTAGGAAAATTATCTTTATATGTTTTCAACTTTTCATTCTCATTTTATTGTGAATTAACCTCTTCATTAGATATAATTATGTCAATAATGTTCTCATTAATGAGGTCTTTAATTTTTATATTTATATTCATACATATGTTAGTGGAATTCCCAACACATCTATAAAAATAAAAAATGTGTGTCCATTAAAGCTTCTATATTAAGGTCTAGATAGATCTATTTCCAATAGTGGAGGATGTGTAATAACATGACATTAGAGGAAATTTTGTAGTATCACATAAGGAGGTTAAATTAGATTTCAAGTTTCCTTTATGGAACTTGTAGTTGGAGCTTTTATAGTGGTTGTGATATAGCACTAACTATAACTTTAGCCTTGCTTTTGGTTTCACTAGTTTTTCTCTTGTAATTGGGTTTTCCTTGAAACTTGATATTAGAAGTAAAAGGAGAATTGGAGGTATATTTGAGCTTATTCATTGTAATAAATTTAACCTAATGTTATTTAACATATGACATAGTTCATCAAAGGATTTGAACTTATCAAACATGATAGACTCTTGAAGAGGATTAAGTAAGATTTGAGTAAAATTATATTGAATCTCATTAAAATCTATTTGATTTGTAATTTTTTATACCATGGTATTTTATCTTATGACATACTCACTAATTGTCTCATTTGGACCTTATTTGATATTTTCAATTTGAGCATAGGATAGTTTTTCACCAATATTGATAGAAAAATGTGACAAATTTTGATTTTTAAAATGATTTAAAGTTTTAACCAATTATATATGAAGATAATATAACCATATAATAGCATAATATTTTTTAATTTATGAAAATAACTTGGTTGTCATTACCTACATAATCTAGACAAGTTGCATGCTAGGCACAAAAAAAAAATTAGGATCAACTTTACCTTCATAAAGAGGTTAATTATGAGCCAAAAAGACAAATATAAGAGGGTTATGCAATGAAATAAAATATTATAATGAAAGTATGGAATGAGAAATGGTTTACTCAATAATAAATAGCTTGGCTTGAAAGAGAAGAAAGGCCTACTTAAGAGAAGCATTGGTTGTAGTAAAAGGAGGGATAGAGGTGAATAAAGGTGAAATAATAGGGATAGATGAAATGGTAGAAGTAACAAAATTGGATGGACTATTATAGGTTGATTTATTAATTTCATCTCAAGTAAAATATATAAATGAATCAATCTTTTTTGGATGTGTCCAAGCATAATCTTTAATCTCAGCATGATTGGCTTGGGTACAGGTTTGCAAAAAAAGACCTTAATGTCCCCATACAAAGGATGAGGGGTGGATAATAATACATCTTGTGTGGATAAATGTATAACATATTCTTTATCTTGTTAACACATCATTTAATATTTAATAAAAATTATAGGAGAAAATGTATGACAGGATAAGGTAAAACAATCATTTAGATAAAGAGAAAGCTTGGTAAAGTATGAGAGATAGTTTCTTTAGTTACTTTATATTTGAACCAATAAAATACATAATGAATATCATGTTGAAAATACATGTAATATGGTACAAGGATAATCATGATACTAAATAATACATAAGCAAAACATGTATTGTTAAACCCATGATGAATATTGAAATGAAATAAACAAATCTACTCACTGAGAAAATAATGCAAGAAAAAATCAAGGATAAAGGGTAATATAAGCAAGGTTTTGATTGATTTTTAGGTTCTCATATATAGTTTATAATTCATTTATTAGTGTCTACCCAATATTTTAGATCACTAATTACAAAGTTATAAGCATGCATGTATTCCACTAAACCCTTTTCGAGGGTAAATTGAGAAAAAAATTCTTAGGCAATAAATTCATCTTAGGTGCACCAGAAATTAGATGAATAAATGAGACTTATTATTGGTGTAAACTAGGGATCCTAAATTTTTTTGATAAAATGTGAGGCATTTGGAAAAAAATATATGTTTTTATCTATATTATGGGTATGAGTATTGGGATAAACCCCTCACACCATAATGTTTGTAAACATAACATAATGTATCCCTTCATGACATTAGATAAGTAGATTTAAAATTATTGGAACACAATTTTTAAAGTAATAAAAATCAATGAAAAATAAGGTGAAATAAAATTTAATAAACAATTAATAACAAAACATCAAAATCAACTCAAAGTTGAAAGAAAGAGTATATGTGTCAGTACATATCCAAGGTGACAAGACAAAAAAACTAGTGTCAAATTACTTTAAGATCAAAAAAATTGAATATGTGTGCTAAAAATACTATATAAGGTTGAGGATTGTATTATTTCAATTCCATTAATTTATATAATTTAACCAAAATTGTAAGCCAAAAATTAACAACCAAAAATCAATGTTCTAATGATAGTGGGTTCACCAAAATGTTTACACTAGTATTAATTATGAATTTTAATTAGGTCTAATTGGAAATGTAAACTATTGAAATATGATATATGATATATGATTATATATAAGACATAATATAATAAATTACATAGATCTAACAAGTTACAAAATTTATAAATTGTTAAAAATAGAAAATAGAGTTAGCATTATGGAATTATCCTTGCAATTAATTTATTTTAGACTATGTTAAAAATTTTCAAGTTGTGACTATATGAAAAGACCTACAAAAATAGATGAATAATAAAATAGTAACTCACTATTTATTGGCACAAGTACATAGGAGGTATACATAAGCACAATACATTATTTTTTGTTACTGTGATTTTTTCATGTTAGACTATGCATTGAATCTAAAAATCTAAATTTGTTTTATTGCATTTATATGGATCTATTTATGTACATAGCCCAAATTTATACATAAAATAACTATAAAAAAATAACCCTAATCATAACAAACACATAAAAAGAGATCAAACTCAAAGGGTGGGAAATAGGGGGAAAAGGAACGGTTGAGATATCATAAGGAAAATCCTTGTTGAATAATTTATACCAACATATCCCAAAGGGCCTTAAATGGATGTAGTTCTCCCTTTAAGGAAGATCATATGAATGAAATTTTAAAAATAATTTGATTTCTTGAAAAATGATGCCCTCAACCTGTATTAAACAATGTTAGACTTGGGTAAGGACTATAAAATTGTAACATAATTATAATAGAGATTTATAATTAGAAACTAGATGCTTTTAGAATCAGAGAGATATAACTAATAGAATGATTTCTAGGTCCTTTCAAGTGTGACCTTTTATGTGATTTTATAGAGATATATTTCTAATATTTATAATAAATGACTTCATGAAAAGCATAGGAGTGTCATTAGGAAGATTATTGTTTCAAAAAAATAGATATTAGAGTGTGAGAGACATGTTTTCACTAATGGATAGGTACAAAATATGCTCATGTCTGTCTAGTGCACATTTTTACTAAAGGAATAGAGTTTTGTGAAATAAGAGTGATAGTAAATTATATGCTAAATAGGGATGAATAAGGATAAAATGGGGAAGTCTATAATATTTTATGATTAATTTTAATAGTTTGTAGGCTTTCTTAGATATTTTGGGTTATCAAAATGGTGAATTGGCCCAACAACATAAAGGTGTCAAGAACAAACATTGTAAGAAATTTATTGGCTAAATTTCAGTTTCTACATTACCCAAACATAAGCATGTCATAATAATTTCATGCCTTTACATTGGTTATGTAGTTTTGGGAATATATCAGTTTCATTTTTAAAAATGTAGCCACATGGACTTAAACATTGTACTCAAGACATTTATTTTTTTGATCATATTTTTTAATTTACATATTTTCAGGGCATTTTTTAATTTAAAATGATAAATATATAGTTTAGATCATGATTTAATGGATATACATACCTTTATGTAGTGTGGACATTTTGGTTACCCTCTAAATATTTATTTTATTATATTTTTGTTAATCCTTTACCAATTATTTTAAAATTGTGGCTACATAGACTAAAATGAGAGGATTAGGACATTTAAATGTGTTTTGTGAATATGAAAGGATATTATTATTGAATTTTTGACATTTATTAAATTAATTTGGCTTTTTAATATAAAATTTTATTTTATTAAAAAGTGTAAAAGTTTGAAATTATTAATTCCTAAATATATATAGTCCTCAACTAAGACTCTCTTATCAAAGTTTTTCCATGTGCCACAAATTATTTTAGGAAAGCTAAAAAATTCAAATGCCTCTACATTAATAGTAACGTATGTGAAAGTTATTTACATATAAAACCATAATATTAATATCCTTACCTATTAACTAAAAAAATTAAATCTCATAATGATCTCACACCTTCAAATTGGTTATGAATTTATGGTATTTTTAAACTGCATTTTTAACTGTAGTGATGGACCTAAGACATTAAATTGCCTTTTGTAGTCATATTTTTATATGTACATGGTTATTAGGGTGTTAAATACTACAACATATGATGAATATATAATTTTTATCATGCTTCAATGGATTTACATGCCCTTATTTATCATCCTTGAATTTTTTGGAAAAAAAATGATGATTATTTCAAGATAACCTTTTGAAATTAGTAATTTAATGCAAATGCAATCTCAGTTACAAAATGTGGAATTATAAACAAGGCATGTGAATTGTTTGAAAAAATATAATGATTACATTATATCTTAAAGTAAAAAATATAAAATTACCTCAATTTCATAACTAACATGAATGTTTGGGAACAACACTTACTAATGTCAAAAACATATCAGGTCATAATTCTAAGATCCTTGTCTCTACACAAAACAAAAATTTATGTCTTAAGTAAATCATTATAATCTATGTTGCCACATTTCATTGATTTATTTTTCTAAACCGTTAGTTGGAATCAACCCACTAATTTTGCATATATATATATATATATATATATATATATATATATATATATATATATATATATATATATATATATATATATATATCTTATTATATTGTTTGGATTTTATAAAAATGTGTTATTATCTGTATGCAAAGACCTGAATGTCGGTTTGGTTTTTTAAAATGCTAACTATATATATATATATATATATATATATATATATATATATATATATATATATATATATATATATATCTTATTATATTGTTTGGATTTTATAAAAATGTGTTATTATCTGTATGCAAAGACCTGAATGTCGGTTTGGTTTTTTAAAATGCTAACTATGTTTTCTTTTATATAGTATGGCTTGGGTTTTATTTACTTCGGTTTCCAATATTATGGGTTGATAGAATTTGGAAAGGTGTTATACACAATGTTTTCTTGAGTGTGTCTATGTTTCATTTGAACCACTTGATATTCGTTTTGGTATAATCGATTGTGTATTTTGTTTCTTATCACTTGGCTTTAATATAACCATACTTGTTATATTCAAAACATGGAAATAGTATTATTTAATAGGGTTTTTATATAAACTCCTTTTTGGAATATTTTTTCTATTGGTTTGACAATCTATTTAATATGTTACAGGGTTCATGGTCATATTAAATATCGATGTTATTCACCTGTGTTATATTCTTTCATTACATTATTTTGATTTGGGTTTTCTCGTCACTTCTTTGACTATGTGGAATATAATTATGGCTTGAATATTTTGATAACATAGATTGGGGATTAGTGTTATTAAATAAATTTATATTCATATTTCATTAGGTGGTATTACCTCTGACTATGTTTATATCTTGTATTGTGATTTTAATGGCCTAGTTAAATGAGTTTGGATATAAGTTGGATGTGTATATGTTGTGGATTTTAAATATATTTGGATTGCATTTTGATCACTATATTTTGATAATCTATTGATTTTTTGATTATTTTTTATTACATCTTGAAGTTGACTATGTTATGTGATTTGTATCAAAGTTGTTGAGTATCTGTTAATTGTGTATGTTCTTTCCGTAGTCTTAAACTTTGATGGGTTTTTTTGACATCTTTTCCTATGTTCCATATCATTGTGTTTTGACTGTAATTTTTGGTGATTAAAACCTTGACTGACGTTAATGTTTAGATATGATTTGATTAATTTGTTGATATGTGTGTTGGATCTTGTGTGAGCTTATGGACTCACCTCTAATAATCAACATGAATATACTTGGTTATGTTCTGCTAGATTTGAGAGGGAAATGAAGAAGTCTGAAGGATTTTTCATTTGCTTTTATGAGATGTTTGGGTTTGTGTTGAACCTTTAAAATTTGAAATGATATATTCTATTTTGAATTATTATTCTGGTTTAAATAAATTAAGTTATTGGATGTTTATGTGGTTCTTTGTTTGAGTTGTATATTGTCTGGTTACCATTCCTAGACTAGAACAAAATAATTAAAATAAATGGGTATATTATATACCATTATATATTGGTAGTCAGGATGGTTAAGGCTGACTGTAACTTGGATGGGGATCCAAGGTGGTTAATCTAAAGACTATATAATAGATTAATTATTAATACATTCTATATCATTTGGAAACCATGATAGTCATTCCTAATTTTGATCTATATTGAAGATGGATTAATTATTCCCATCTCACCTCAGAATGGTATAGTTGTCTTCTTGTATTCTTTTATTATCAAGACATCCTTTTGTTGAAAATTTGATTACTCAAAATTCCCTTCATATTACTAGTTACCATAACCACCATCTTGATGATGGTTAAATTAGTGAGGGACATCGATGGTTGGGATCATAGTGTTGATTAGGAGCATCTATCAAGTTCATCCACTTTTTGTTCCATGTTTTGGTGATATTTCATATGCATGAAGTAAGCTGAAAACATTTTAATTATATAATTATGCTTATTTACATAGGATATTTCAGTATTGGTACTTGAGTTAGATGGTATGTATTTTGATTATTATGGGATAATTATGTTAATGCTAACCTATGTTAATAATGAGATGCATAATTTAAATAAAAGTTGAATAATGCTTAAAGGCTAAGATGGTTAAATGGGTATATGTTGAAGAAGGTGTTGTCTCCAAATCTTGTACCCTAGAAGGGGGTGTTCAGTCCTTGTCTAGATTTGGGAAACATTGGATCATTTCTAGGCATGTGGGTGTGCCTATAGGGGAAATGAACCTCATAATTTAAAGGGCTAGCTCCATTTATGTATTATGCAAGATAAAATCGATTTAAACTAGTTGATTGAAGGGAAAAGAGTTAGAATTTGCATGAAATAAACTTATTCTAAGAATGGTGATGCACCAAATATTGTCCTCCACATGAATGTTATAACCTAGTGCATGATATAGTAAAATACATAGACCATTTCAATCTTTAAAGAATCTAACACAATGTTCAGATAGAAGAAAGATAAATGAAAGGATTCAAGGTAGATGAACTAAAAGACACTATGTATATTTTAATGAATAGTTACACACATGTAGAAATGGACGTATGCTATATGATTGTTAGACCAAAACTCTTACTCAAAATGTGAAGCAAAAAGGACAAAAGGATGGAACCATCACTTGTTATCACTATGTGTCTCTTACACACTCAAATAATTGTTTATAACTTGAAATGAATAGGCCTATGCTTAATTACTTAAAGGTAGGGAAATGACAACAATTTAGTAGGGATTCACCATATGTTGTGTGGATGATTTTAACTTAGCCAAAGGTTGTATATATAGCACAAGAGACGTGAGAGAGGGAGAGATCTTTGAGTGCCAAAGAGAGGAATCAATCTATTAGGAATCATTATCTTTAGCTACAATCATCTTTGCCAATGATGCTCTTTTCATCCACATGATTGATCCATGTCATCTCAAGTGGTTACACTCTTGGCCTATTTTTTTGAAGATACTTTTAGAATTACTCAACATAGTCAAGATACTTTGGGGAAGGCATCAATTGGTTGTGATAAAGGAATCCACATGTACAGGTTTGTATTGATGCTTAATAGCCTCCCATTTACTTGATAAGGTTTATAAAGGTGTAAGGAATGAGTTAATCTCATTCTGTTAGCCTTGG
Source organism: Torreya grandis (assembly GCA_037957365.1). Classification (NCBI taxonomy): domain Eukaryota; kingdom Viridiplantae; phylum Streptophyta; class Pinopsida; order Cupressales; family Taxaceae; genus Torreya; species Torreya grandis. Next base: position 1,102,224 of record JARHVA010005594.1, on the reverse strand, counting down.
AGAGGCCTTGCTAGGAATTTATGTGCACAATGATTGATCTTTCCATTGGCCATCTAAAATGACCCAGATCATGACCTAATCAATGGTGGAATGGCCCTTTGGTATGATTTTTTAGATGGAGAATGTGATCCCTTGGATGCTTGGGATTTTAAAAAATACCATTGCTCTACCAGGAATTCTTGTGGTTGAATGCCAATGGCTAGTCCTCCATCATGAAATTGACATCCATACAGTCATCACTCACTAGGATAATTCCTTCAAGTTCCTTATTGCTTCGGGTCTTCCATATCCTTTCAAACTTTTTTTAGTGTCCCTTTGGAGAGATGAACTATCCTTTTTGCATAAGAAATGTTCCTTCAAGATTGGAAAGTGTCCCTTCAGAAAAGTTTTGAAAGACACTTTAAAGGGAAAGTGTCCCTTTGGAAATGTTTTGAAGGACACTTTAAAGGGAAAGTGTCCCTTTGAAAAAGTTCTTAAGGACACTTTGAAGGGAAAGTGTCCCTTTGGAAAAGTTTTGAAGGACACTTTGAAGGGAAAATGTCCCTTCAAAAAAGTTCCAAAGGACACTTTGAAGGGAAAGTATCCCTTTAAAAAAGTTATGAAGGACACTTTGAAGAGAGAGAACCTTTGTAAAAGTCAAAGGCACCCTTATAAAATATTTTTTCAGACAAAAAGTCTGAACAATTCTTTCAAAAAAGTTGTGAAGGACAATCTTTTGAGAAAAGACAAAGGAAGAATTATGTTGGACTTTTTGTTCGAGACATAAATTCCAAGACAAAAAGTCCAAAAGAATTCCTTCAGGGAAGACAAGGAGAGAATTCTTTCAAATTTTTTGTTTGAGACAAAAAGGTCAAAAGATCAAAAAAACACTTCAAAAAGGCCTTACGAAAGCTCTGAAGAAAAGAAAACAAAATAGCTAGTCTTTTACAAATGAATGGTAAACTTAGCCAAAGAAAGTTGAAAAACAAAGTATGAAATTTGGCTAACATTCTTAGTGATTCTGAGGGGAGGCATGTTTTTTATGCCAAAGAAAAACCACCTAAATCCTTCCATTGGGCATGGAGTCATGCATAAGGCAATAAAAAAAACTTGAACAAGTTTCTTGGCTAAAAATACACAAGCTAGATGATCAAACACACAAAGGCAAAGATGCACACCAAATAAGAGGAAGGAAATATACTTGTGCAACAATGCACTTAGGGAACACAACAACCAACCAAAAGGAAACACACATCTAAACTAGTATTTACAAAAAGACAAGAAAGGACTATTAGCAAATTTTCAAGTGTATCCCATTCATAGGGATAGGCAACTCTTCTCCATTCATCTTGGATAATTGAAAGGAGTTGATTTGCTTATACTTGTTGATGATATAAGGGCCACTCCACAAAGTGTCAAACTTTTTATGTCTTACTAGCTTTGCTCTATCTTTATCCCATTTCAAGACCAAGTCACCCTCTTTAAACACTCTTGCACTTGTTCTTTTGTCGAAGGACTTCTTCATGAGTACTTAATGGTGCTCCATGACCTTGTGTGAATCATCCCTTTCCTCTTGTAGCTACAAAAGTTCTATCAACTTGACTTCCATTAGAGTGTTTTCAAGTAATTCCATCTATTGTGCAAGTTCTAGGGCAAGGATTTCTTGGGATATGGATAACTTGGATTCTCTCCTATAAATAAGTATAAAGGGAGAGTTACCATTGATTTCTTAGGATTAATCCTATCTGCCCATAAACCTATTTTCAACTTGTTGTGCTAGGATCTTTGATTGTTCTCTAATGTTCTCTTAATGATCTTGATGAGGTTTCTATTGGTAGACTCAACCAATCCATTACCTTAAGGGTAATAATTAGATGAGGTACTCAAGCGAACTCCATTCTTACCTACCCAATCAAATTTTTTAGCACGTATGAAAGTAAGTGAATTACCAAAAATGATGACATGAGGAACTCCAAACCTTGTTATAATGCTCTCATATAACTCCAAGATATTATTTTCATTTTCCTCCTTTAATGCAATAGCTTCTACCCACCTTGTGAAGTAGTCAGTAGAAGTCAATATTCATTTGTGTCTAGAACTTGATGGAGGGTTGAGCATACCAATTAAATCAAGGCCCTATTGCATGAAAGTCTGGTCCACTTAGATGGGATTAAATGGAAGGGTTACAAGTTTCTATTTGCCTACAAAGAAGGAATATTGAGGACACACCTTAGCCCATTGATAAAAATCCTTAAAAAGACTAATCCAATAGTAACCAACCATTATTATCTTTGTATCTATAGTTTTAGGAGAGAAAAGACCATATGTACCATTCTGAAAGCTTTCCATTACCATGCCAAATTGACCACTATCAACACACCTCAAAAACACACCATTTGTTTCCTTTCTAAAAAGAACATTATGAACAAGGAAATAAGAAATGGTCTAAAATTTAAAGTATCTCCTTTTATACTTTCTCAAACCATTGGGACACTCACCATTTTGAATAAAACTTGTGATGTCTTCTTTCTAGCTCTGAACTAGTATGTGATCAGATAGTTGGGGTTAAACTTAGTTAATTAAGACCTCTTCATTTTTATCTTATAGATCTGAAGCTAAATTCTTCTATAATCCTTGTCCTCTCACCAAGTTTTTCACCTTGATGTCCACATCATACTCCATCACCTTTGTGATCTAGCCATCTCTCTTTTCATCGAGGTCCTTGCTTAAGAGAAACTCTTTGGTGCTAGGATGAGAAACCATGACATCTATCTTATTGTTTGAGACCATGTGCCTAAATTTTTTTAATCCCCTTATCATTATCAAATACTACTTCTCAAAAAATGTATACCTAACCTCATAATCCTCTAATCCTTGGTTGAAGAATGTAATTGGTTGCTCTACCTCTTCATCATTTTTTTGCATGAGCATGGTTGAGATTGTATCAAGGTTGGTGAAGGTATAGAGTATGAAATCCTTGGCAAATTTTGGGTTTAAGAGAGTAGGTCATTTTTAAATTGCTTGCTTGACTATCTCAAAACTACTCTTTCCCTCCTTTTTCCAAGTAAAAACTTTGTTCTTTTTTAGCATGGCTATGATAGGCTTTACCATAGCTGTAAAGTTTGGGATAAACCTTCTGACAAAGTTTATTTTCCTCAAGAAGATTTGTAGTCCCTTCTTGTGTTGAGGCAAGGACAAGCCTAGGAAAGCCTCAATCCTTTTGAGGTCAATAGATAAGCATCCTTTTGAAATAATGTGCCCTAAAATTTTACCTTCATGAATAAAAAAGATGCACTTTTTTGGATTAAAGGATATTCCATACTCCCTAAATTTCTCAAACACCTACCTTAGATGTTTCATATGATTAGAAACATCTTTTGAAAAAATAGTTACATCATCTAGGTACACAAGTAGAAACTTATTGATCAAACCTTTAAAATCCATGTCCATTTCTCTTTGAAAAGTGTCTCCAACATTGGACAAACCAAAAGGCATCTTCTTATAGGTAAAGGTTCCCCACTTTGTAGTGAAGGCTGTCTTGAACTAATCCTCCTCATTTAACAATATTTATTTGTATCTTGAATAATTATCAAGAAGATAGAAGCATTGGGAACCTAAAACAATTTGAAAAATTTGCTCCATGGAGGGTAGTGGATAATGATCTTTGAGAGACACTCTATTAAGGTATCAAAAATCCACACACAGCCTAATTTCTCCATTCTTCTTTCAAACAGGCACAAGATTGGCCACCCAAGTTGAATGTTTGATAGGAAAGATGATCCTAGACTCAATCAACTTGGTTAGCTCTTTCTTCATGATTTATTTTATATACAATTGATAGGCCTTTGCTTTTGACTAATCGGTTTAGCTCTAGGTTCTAACTCGATGGCATGATGAGATAGACTTGGATAAAACCCTTTAAATTCTTTATACTCCCAAGAAAATATGTCATGAAACTCTTTGCACAATTCAATAAAAGCCTACCTCTCAGGCTGAGAATATACCTTGCCAATTTTTAAAAGTTTGTCCTTAAAAATCAGGACTCTTTCATATTTCTCTTCCTTTTTTGACATGCTCACTCTTTCTTTATTCTTCTAATAATCCTCATTGAAAACATTCTCTAATGTAATCATCCCCTTAGGTATCTTGTTTGTCTTTAGCTAAATTATTTACTCTTCATATTGATCATCTAGTCTCTTTTGGTTTCTTGAGGAAAATCCTTTCTCATTTTGCAATAAGTGTGCAATGTTTTCATCACTTCCAAAAAAATCCCATGACATTTCATTATCTATAATAGAGGGCCTCACAATGATCTTGATATGATATTGATCTTTCTCTTGTCCCACATCAACAACTGTATCAAACTGTGCCCTTATGACAACCAATCTATCAGCATGTTTATTGGAATCCCTTGGTATGGGTTATATGTTGAAGGCATCAAAGTCTTCAAGTAAGTCCCATACCCTATGCTATTAGGATTTAAACAAGGAATTCTTGTATGTATCCTAGTTTCTTACTTGGTGGATGACCAATTCACTATCTCCATAAACTTTTAGATTCTTGATCCCCCTCTTCTTTGCCCATTGGAGGCCATAAACTAGGCCTTCATATTCTAACACATTATAGGTAAATCTGAAGTAGAATATATATGAGGATTAGTATTTATTATTTGATGGAGAAACTAACATAACACTAGCTCCTTCACCTAATTTTATTCTTGAGCCATCAAAGAACATTTCTCATATCCCATCAAGTTCATGGTCTTCATTAGTGAGTGAAGGGATTGGAACATTCCCTTCACACATATAATAAACTCCCAAATAAATATCTTAAATGGAATTATATGGATCAAAACCATGTGTTTTAGTGTTTTAGTTATCAAGGAAGAGATCAAAAATACCTTCAAGGGGGGAGGATGTTTCACAATCCATAATACTTTCTTGTTCTTTGCTAATTAGATAATTCTGATCTGAGTTTATCTCCATGTATGGATCAATATGAAACCTTGCTAAGGTATGAGTCCTTATAGTCACCTTAGTTATATATCTTGTTTTAAAATTTAGGAAATACCAATTAGTAGAAAGGTACCCTCCTATCTTAGCTGTGAAGTCCCTTGACAAGTAGATAGCAAAATGAGCTGGAAGGTCTACCACCACATCTTGAAAATTTGAAAAACTTAGGAAATCATGTAGAAAGACCTTTATAATTTTGACCAATTCCAATATCTTAGTTATATTCCCATCTATATTCAATACACCCTTGCTATGTGGCTCATATTTTAATCCCAGCTTCTTAGCCACCACTTTAGGCATAACATTGGTACTAGCTCCACTATCCACAATGTAGTTATGGACCATCTTATCTCCCATATGTTGGAAATATTGTCATTGATGTCAAAGGTTTAGAATTATTGGTGATAAAGGCACCATTTCATTTACTATTATTTATAATAGATATATCTTGGCTAATGTGAGTTAATATTTATTTAATATTAATGAATATATTTTTGGTTGCATATGAGACAAAAGAAGGGCCCATGGAGAAGTCAAAGAGCCACGGGGTAAAGACAAAAGAAGGATGGGATGCATTTTCCCAAGAAGAGTCATCTTGGGGAATTCCAAGAATCACCAAGTGAAGACAAAAGAGGAAGGGCAACATTTCTCATGAAGGGACACTTTAAGGAATACGAAAAGTCACCAAGATGAGGAAAAAAGAGGGAAGGACGTTTTTGATCATGAAGGGTCACCACATGACTTTTCAAAGGCTTGAATATGAAGGGTCATACAAGTTTGGCACCATTTTCCATGAGTATTGAAGGGTCACAAAGGGGGAAGGCCAAAGGTCATTTGGAAAGCTATAAATAAAGGCTTGAGAAGCCATTTGTAATATGGAAGAGAGAGGTTGATTTGATATTGTAATATCTAGCTTAGAAGAGCAATTGTGAGAGATGAATATGATTTTTATTTGTTATATCTAGCTTAGAAGAGAAAAAGTGTGAGAGAGGAAAGAGATGTTATATTGAACTATCATTTGTTGATATAACAACACTGAGAGATAGGTGTGTGGTATACACAAAGGGGTTGGTGCTCCTGTGGGTTGGTGCTCAGCAAAGGGGTTGGTGCTCCTGTGGGTTGGTTCTCAACAAAGGGGTTGGTGCTCTTGTGGGTTGGTGCTCATGAATAGTTGATGGGTTGGTGTTCGACAAAGGGGTGTGGTTCTCCTATGGGTTGGTGCTCACAAATAGTTGTTGGGTTGGTGCTCAACAAAGGGGTTGGTTCTCCTGCAAGCTTAGATTGCAAATATTTTTTGTGTTGGTGCTCATTCATATACTTGAGATTATTCTCCATGGTTTTTCCCACATTGGGTTTCCACATTATATCTGGTGTCTCTCTCTATCTTGTGTGGTGTTTATTATTTGAGTTTTATTGCATATCTTGAATGTTTGATTAAATAAAATTTGGTTACAGGAAAGTTTTATAAGATATATGATATACTGATTCACTCCCCTCTCATTATATCTCATGCTTAACAATTGGTATCAGAGCAAGTTCCTTTTTGAAAAATTTTACGGCTTGAAGGTAGATCAGGAAAGCACGATGGTTGGGTCACAGGAAGGATGTTCTACAAATAAGGCACCTTTGTTTGATGGGATGAATTATGATTTTTGGAGCATGAGAATGAAGGTTTATTTGATGGCCCTTGGATTCGACATATGGAAAGTAGTGGTGGAGGAATATGAAGAGCCACAGACATTTGCAATTACTCCAATAGAAAATAAGGCAAGTGAATGTAATGCTAAAGCTTTAAATGCTATTTTATGTGGTTTATGTGAATCTAAATTTGTTAAAGTTATGCAATGTAAATCTGCTCATGAAACTTGGGTAAAACTTGAGAATATTTACAAAGGTGATGGAAAGGTTTAGCAAGCTAAGCTGCAGACTTTTAGAAGGCAGTTTGAAAGTTTGAAGATGGAAGAAGAAGAAGATATAGTAAATTATCTTTTGCGAGTTGATCAAATCATAAATCAGATTCAAGGTCTTGGAGAAAGGTTGGATGAGTCAACAGTGGTGTAAAAGGTTTTGAGATCTCTACTAATGAGATATGATGCAAAGGTTTCAGAAATTGAGAAGATGAAGAATTTAGCCAAGCTAAAGATGGATGAGCTTCATGGTATACTCACGGCATATGAGATGCAGACAAAACAAGATAAACCTTCAAAGAGAGAAGTAGCTTTCAAGACATCAAATAAAGAGAAAGATAAGATTCAAGAATCAAGTGATAGTTTTAGTGATGATGAAGATGACAACAAAGTGCTTTTCATTCGCAAGCTAAAAAGAGGAACAGGTAAGTATCAAGGAAAATTACCTTTAAATGTTTTAATTGTGGAAAGATTAGACATTTTTCAGCTAGGTGCCCAAATAAGGGTAATGATGAAGAAGAAGAAGAAAATCCTACATACAAGAAGAATTTCAAAGGCAAATCCAAGAAGGGATTCAAGAAGAAGACCCTGTATTCTAAGGATCCTAGCTTAGTCAAAGATAGTGGAGTCAAAAATTTAGAAGAAGAAGAGATTTTATTCATGGCCATACATGAATATGATCAAGAAGAAGAAGAGGAGGAAGCTAAAGTGAATATGGAAGGAGAATTCATTTGTGCCCTTGAAGAGTTAGAATCTATTCAGAAGAAGAATCAAAGATTAAAGCGCCAGATCAAGAAAAATGAAAAGGAGTCGAAGGAAATTATTGAAGATCTACAAGCACACTTGAAGAAGCTAAGAAGAATGAAAAAGATCTCATAGCACAATTGGAAATAGCAAGAAAATAATGTCAAATGTATGTTTTTGAAATTGCCTCTTTAAAAGAAGATATTGAGAAAGTAGTCAATGATAAAGTAGTTAGTGATTCAAAATTTGAGGATAGCACTAACATACTGAATAAGATATTGGAAAGTCAAAAAGCAAATTTAGATAAGATCAGGATCAGTTTTGAAAAGAAAAAGAGCTATGCTAAAGCTCTTACAAAAGAGGAAACAAAAAGGGGAGAAGTGAAGAATGCAGAGGACATTCTAAATAGAGAAGGATGGAGATAACAAAGCTACAAAAGACAATTAGGTCAGAGATATACAGACAGGTCTTATTTTTATGGCTATTGTTTTTATTGTAATGGATATGGTCACAAGAAATTAGAATGTAGAAAAAGAGCTAACAATTTTAGAAATAAGGAGAAGGAAAGTCAAGTAAAGTCAAGTAGAAGCCACAACTCTTTTGTTCCTCTATCAAGCTTTGATGAAGAGACCATAATATGCTACAAGTGCAACAACTTCAAACACATAGCTCGGTATTGTAGAAGTGTGTTCGAGTCAGTCAAGAAGGATCAAAGTTTTAAATCTCCATTCATCAGCAAGAAGGATAAGAGTTTCAAAGCTCCATTCATCAAGAAGAAGGTTCAGACATGTTCATGGCAAAAGAAACAACCTGAAGATTCTATGATGGTTCAGACAGCCCTGCATGTAAGAGGTAAGGATCAGCCATGGTTAATTGATAGCTGATGTTCGAGGCATATGACAGGAGATAAAAGTAATTTCATTACTCTAAAGAAGATCAATGGTGGTATAATGAGACTCAGAGATAAAACCACTACCAGGATATTCGGAAAAGATACTTTGAGTTTGGATTATGGTAGAACTAAGACTAAGAATGTTTTATATGTAAAAGGTCTTAAACATAATCTATTGAGTGTTAGTAAAATATGTGATCAAGGATACACATTAAGGTTTCATGCTGAAGGTTGTGAAATTAGAAGAAAATATTCAAATGAGTTGATTGCAGATGCTCAAAGGATAGGGAACAATGTAATGTTTTGTCAGATATCTTCTCAAAGGCATGATCAAAGGATACATTCAAAGATCAGCGAGAGGAGTTGGGAGTAATTTCTATTACTTCCTACCATTGATGTTTAGCATCAATTGAGGGGGAGCTAAGTGTTAGCTCCAAGTAGGCCCTTTTCCATTGATGCTAAAGAGGGAGAATAATAGGTATAGGTACAGGTGCAGAAAATAGGTACAGGGAACAGATACAGGTTGCTACAGTAAGGGGGAGTTACTATATGTTTTTAAATGATAGGATGTGCATGTGATAGGATGTGGAAGTTTTAGGATTGAGGTTTCCATCAATGACAAAGGGAGAGATTGTTTGAAATATTATCATTGATGTCAAAGGTCTAGCATTATTGGTGATAAAGGCCCCATTGCATTTAATATTGTTTGTAATAGATATATCTTGGCTAATGTGAGTTAATATTTATTTAATATTAATGAATATATTTTTGGTTGCATATGAGACAAAAGAAGGGCCCATGGAGAAGTCAAAGAGCCATAGGGTAAAGACAAAAGAAGGATGGAATGCATTTTCCCATGAAGAGTCATCTTGGGGAATTCCAAGAATCACCAAGTGAAGAAAAAAGGGAAAGGGCACAATTTCTCATGAAGGGACACTTTAAGGAATACAAAAAGTCACCAAGATGAGGACAAAAGAGGGAAGGACATTTTTGATCATGAAGGGTCACCACATGACTTTTCAAAGGCTTGAATATGAAGGGTCATATAAGTTTGGCACCATTTTCCATGAGGATTGAAAGGTCACAAAGGAGGAAGGCCAAAGGTCATTTGGAAAGCTATAAATAAAGGCTTGAGAAGCCATTTGTAATATGGAAGAGAGAAGTTGATTTGATATTGTAATATCTAGCTTAAAAGAGCAATTATGAGAGATGAATATGATTTTTATTTGTTATATCTAGCTTAGAAGAGAAAAGGTGAGAGAGAGGAAAGAGATGTTGTATTGAACTATCATTTGTTGATATAGTAACATTGAGAGATAGGTGTGTGGTATACACAAAGGGGTGGGTGCTCCTATGGATTGATGCTCATGAATTGCTACTGGGTTGGTGCTCGAAAAAGGGGTTGGTGCTCCTGTGGGTTGGTACTCATGAATAGTTGCTAGGTTGGTGCTCGGCAAAGGTGTGTGGTGCTTCTGTGCATTGGTGCTCATGAATAGTTGTTGGGTTGGTGCTCAACAAAGGGGTTGGTGCTCCTACAAGCTTGGCTTTCAAATATTGTTTGGGTTGGTGCTCATTCATATACTTGAGATTGTTCTCCATGGTTTTTCCCACATTGGGTTTCCACATTATATCTAGTGTCTCTCTCTATCTTGTGTGGTGTTTATTGTTTGAGTTTCATTGCATATCTTGAATGTTTAATTGAGTGAAATTTGGTTAAAGGAAAGTTTTATAAGATATATGCTATATTGATTCCCCCCCTCTCAGTATATCTCATACTTAACACCATAATGAGGGTGATATAGAAGAGTGGAGGTTTTTTAGACTTGGTATAGGGATATAAGACATGTATTGGATCATTGGTAAGGGTTACGCCATTGTTCTTTGAATTTTAGGGGGTTGTATGGATGCTTACAAGCTATTCTTGCAAGAGCTCCTTTTGACCAAGCATGTGCAAGACCTCCCAAAGATTTATGCTTGTCTTAGGACTATTAAAAGAATCAATAATGTTTAGAGAGGGATCATTCACCTTTTATTATACCTTTGAAGGTAGAGAAGGATTCTAAACCTGCTATGCTATAGGTTTGACAACCCAACTAGCACTCTGATTTTATTGAGGAGCATGACTTGTAGTAGGAATTGAATTAGGAGTCACACCTTGTGGCCTTAGAGAGTCATCACTTGGATTTAACCATGATTCTTGATCTTCTCCCAATGTTCTCTTCTTGGATTTTATGTTGTTTTTAACTGACGTTCTTTGATTTAACACATAATCATCTCTTGCTTGAAAGTTCATCATGCCTACACTTTAGTTGTTGCCTTCTACATGGTTATCCCTTTGCATAAGGTCTACTTATGTTGAAGTTAAATAAGGAGTAGTTTACTCTTGTGCCATCAAATTTTGGTTATCTTCTCCACCATCATGCATAAAATGACCTTGAGGTTGTCCCCATTGGTCCAAATGATTCCCTCCTTGGACTAAATTAGCATGTACTAGAACAAAAACCTTCATGAAAGGAGTGGGATTAAGATTATAGGAATTGGGTTACCTATTTAAACCTTTTTGATCCTATCCTCTTCCTTGGTAGTTGTACTGGGGTGGAGCTCTATAGCCTTGTTGAGGATAGTATTGATGGTTAGGTATATCACTTGTCTGGAACTGAGCTTGCCTGAGCTAAGCTTGTAATGACCATATTTATTCATATTTGTCCATAACACTATCCACTTTCTTGGGGAAGGATATTGGATTGACATTGGCATTAGGAATTTGAGATATTATTGGAGCTTCAATTGAACCATGAGATAACAATGGCATAGAAACTCTTAGAGGTAGTTTTTTAGCTTGTATCAAGCTATTTTAAACTTCAATAGCTATTTCATATGCATCAAGTAGAGTGAATCCTACCATATATTGTAACATCATTGCTACATCAGTTCCAATACCTTTAAGATAGGTGGGGAACATAAAGCTTGGAGGAGGTCTCATGATAGGTGGAAACTTATGACATGTCCTTTGAAATCTTTCATTGAAATCCCCCATAGATTCATTAGGACCTCTCTTTATCATGTTCAATTGATGGATCAATGAAGTGTGGTCAATATTATTTTCATATCTAGTCACCAGTAATTCCCAAAATCCATCCCAACTTGTAATGCAACCACCTTCTAAATTCATATACCAGTCAATTGATTTGCCTTTTAGAGACATAACAAGCAATGTAATGGCTATGTTGTCTTGGGTTACATTATGGAAGTTACAAAAAATTGAAATGTCCCTAATATGCTTAGATGGGGTAATAAGACCCTTTCCATTAAAAATAGGGAGACTCTTGGTAGCATTGGGAGGAATAGGGTCATATGCAGGAAGGTGCATTGGATTTTGTGTGTTAAAGGCTGGGAAATGTTGTCTATCCATTTATTTTCTTTCCTCCTGATCTCATATTTATCTAACTTCTTCAACTTCTTCTTCTTCTAAAAAACCTCCTTACAAAGGATCTCTAAGTGTTGGGAATGGTTTAGGGCATTTTTATTCAAGAAGAGCTTTAGCTATAGGGGCTTGATCAAAAGTCCTAGATGACCTAGTGAGGACCATGAAGTATAATATGGGAAACTTGATCTACAACCAGATATTCTCACCTTTTGGAGTCACCAAATGCTGCATTAAGGATATTTTTACAACCCTAAGCTTGTCAAGACTAGCATTCACCTTGACATGTAAGTATTGGTCCCACTAGGCATGCCAAAACTACTATCTCCAAATCTTGCACCCTAGAAGGGGGTGTTCAGTCCTCTTCCAAATTTGGGAAACTTTAGATCATTTCTAGGCATGTGGGTGTGCCTATAGGGGAAATGAACCTCTAGATTTAAAGGGCTAGCTCCTTGTATGCATTCTACAAGAAAAAATATATTTAAACTAGTTGATTAAAGGGAAAGAGTTAGAATTTACATGAAATAAACCTATTCTAAAAATTGTGATGCATCAAAGATTGTCCTCCACATGAATGCTATAACCTAGTGCATGATAAAAAAAAAATACATAGACCATTTTCAAGCTTTAAAGAATCTAAAATAATTTTTAGATAGAGCTAAGATGAATGAAAGGATGTAAGGCAGATGAACTAAAAGACACTGTGTATATTTCAATAAATAGTTATACACATGCAAAATTTCCATACACTTGTATGCACTCTATATGATTGTTAGACCAAAATTCTTGATCAAAATGTGAAGGAAAAAGGACAAAGGGATGGAACCATCACTTGTTTTCACTATGTGTCTCTTACACACTTAGACAATTGTTTGGAACTTAAAATGAATAGACCTATGCTTAATTTCTTAAAAGCTGGGAAATGAAAATAATTTAACAGGACTTCACCATACACTATGTGGATGATTTTAACTTAGCCCAAGGGTTGTATATATAGCACAAGAGACATGAGAGAGGGAGAGACCTTTGAGTTCCAAGGAGAGGAATCAATTTTTTAGGAGTCATTGTCTTTAGTTGTAATCATCTTTGCCAATGATGCTCTTTTTAACCACATGATTGATCCATATCATCTCAAGTGGTTACACTCTTGGCCTATCTTTTTGAATATGCTTTTATAGTTTCACAACAGAGTCAAGATACTTTGGGGTAGGCATCAATTGGTTGTGACAAATGAATCCACCTTTGTAGTTTTGTCATAATACTTAACAGCCTCCCACTGGCTTGTTGAGGTGTATAAAGGTGTAAGGCATGAGTCACTCTCATTCTATTAGCCTCAGAGAGGCCTTGTTAGGAATCTATGTGCACAATGATTGATATTTCCATTGGCCATCTAGAATGACCTAGATCATGACCCAATCAATGGTGGAATGGCCCTCTGGTATGCTTTATCATATGGAAAATATGAGCCCTTGGATGCCTGGGATTTGAAAAGGGACCATTGATCTACCAAGAATCCTTGTGTTTGAATGCCAATAATTAGTCCTCTATTATGAACTTGACAACCATACAATTGTCACTCACTAAGATAATTCCTTCAGGTCCCTTATTGCTTCAAGTCTTCCATATCCTTTCAAACTTTTCCTGAGTGTCCCTTTAGAGAGATAAACTATCCTTTACAAAAAGTCTAAAACAATTCTTTCAGAAAAGTTGTGAAGGACAATCTTTCAAGAAAAGACAAAGGAAGAATTCTTTTAGACTTTTTGTCTGAGACAAAAAGGTCAAAAGAATTCCTTCGAGGAAAACGAAAGGAAAATTCTTTCAGACTTTTTTTTGAGACAAAAAGGCTGAAAGAATTCAAACTTTGGGCAAAAGATCAAAAAAAAACTTTGAAAAGGCCGAACAAAAGCTCTGAAGTAAAGAAAATAAAATAACTAGTCTTTTACAAGTGAGTTAAAATAGACAAGTGAACATTGAACTTAGCCAAAAGAAACTGCAAAATAAGGTATGAAATTTTGCTAATATAAGGTAATATACTTCAAGCATATTAAATTATTAGTAATTTAAACTAAATCTATTTATGTTGAGGAAGTAATCCATTAATATTATCATTTGTTGAATTACTCTTTTAATCTTCATTTATGATCAAGTTGTATTATTATAAATTCTTTTATGTGGTTAATAAATACAATCATTATAACATTGATTCCTTGATTTAAATAGATAACCTGGGTATTCAAATTGATCTATGGATATTACCCTAAGTAGAATTTCTTTAGATAATTATACTAGATTTCTTAATTTTTTAAATATGATTTAAATATTGGGATTCCTATTCTAATTCTAGAATAATCTTGATTAGACTATATAGTCAATACTCTGTTATTTTGATTCAGTAATACATAGTATTAATTTAAGCATGGAAACTAGATTAATAATTACTTTTGGTTTATTGAATTTTATATGGTGGATCCAATTACATAGATGCATGTATATGGAGCTTTTAATCATTTTTAGCTATGCATAAACTATTTAAATTTATGGTTTCTAATACACATGGAAACAAACTCTCATTTCAGACTTATCTAGTTGCATGTAAGATGTGTATGTTGAATATATCAGATCTGAAAATTATTACTTTCATTCTTACATTAAATATGAAATGAATTTAAAGTTAATTTAACTCCTTTATTTAAATGAAATATTTCATAAACATGTGTAATAATTCTGTATAGTATAGTCATGTAATGAAGTGAAGATTAAAGGATCTTAAATGAATTGATTAAAGCTAATATCATCATTATGAATCAATTTGAGGAAATAAGTGAGTTATATAATGTTTTAACTTCATTTGATGTTGCATAATCATATAACTAAAACCTAAATGCTTGTTGATTTCTTTTACTTAGGTTGTATGAGCTTCCACTTTACATTCTAATAGATGAACATACTTGCCTTGCTGCCCTTAGCTTTCCCAATAAAAAAATTGTAAGAGTTCTTTAAGTGAAACATTTTATTTAGGTTCCATTCAACTTGAAACTCGGCTAGATTCAATTTGCTTATTATTGTGATGTATTATGTTGTTACGATCACTTTCTACCCACTTCTATTTTATTTAAACATGATCTTAATTTACTCGTTCATTAGGTATACATTTAATTAGATAATAATGGAACATTGTATGCAAAGAATTTATTCCTTTCTTAAATAGTTATCTAAAAATTACTTAACTATTGAATGAATACATAGTTTCTTCTCTTGAAATAATAAATAATTAAGGTCTAATTTATTTGATACCTTAGAATAATAATGTCTTGATCTCTCTTTTTCTATAATGTCACATTGGCTATGCCAATATAATATGGTTATATGAAATTGTTTCTAGATTGTCTATAGGATAATGATGTTGATCATAACTATATCATTATTCATTATTCTAAATAATAGCATCCATGTTATTAAACAAATGATGTATTATTTATTTAAATAGTGGTGTGTTGACCTCAAAATTTGTGAGGTGGTTATGACCTTGGCCAGTAACACTCTTAAACCTTGAGTCTAAAATCTATTTTCTCTTTATGAAACAACATTTTTTTTTGCATGAATGATTATAAATCTATGTGTGTTGAATTGATTTTTGGTTGTATATTATGCTTAATTGTCTAAATTATGTTTAAATATAAGGTTAGCAACCTATACTTTTAACATAAACTTATGTTAACCTGAACAATAACTTAGGATGTTGGAGTTATCCTTCTTGATTAAACTAATCCTTAAACTTAACCATTATCAAGCAAGACTAAAACCCACTAAGGAGAGTGAGGTAGTTACCTAGAATTAAAGACCTATAAATGGTCTTATGTGGAAGTATGAGTGCCACATATGGTGCTCAATTCCTATCTGTGTATGCATACACTAACACGCCCCAAACTCCATAAGACATATATTAAAGTAACACACTTTCCCATAGCACCTTTTGTATGTATTTACCTCTAGATGATTACCTCAATTCACCTCCTTTGATTCTAGTTGTGTATATGTGAGTACATTGAACGTTTATTGCTTGAGTTAGCAAGTGAAGTATTAGGGTCCAACATACATCCAAAACATACTCTGATATACAATTCTACAAAAATAAATTTGGGGTTGTTTCATACACTTAGATTTTAGTTTGAGAAATATCATAAAAAAAATAACTATTGAAGTTTAGAAAAAAATATATTTTTTGTACAAACTCAATAATAATAATTATTATTTAATTACACTTATACTTGAAATTATTTATGTTTTTAAACACTTGAAATTTAGAATTTTAATTCATAGAGTAATATTTTTAAATACTTTAAAAAAAATCAAAGCCTTTCTCAAAGTTTTTTTGAAAATAAACTTTCTTATATAAATGAGACATTGTGTCCTATTTTTTATTCCTTCATATAATAGTTAATATAAAATTTAGTTTTATTTATTTTCTAAATTTATTTATGTATTAAATATTTTCAAATCCAATTTTTTTTTAAATGGATTTTAAATTGGCCTTATTTTTAGCATTTAAGAATTTTGCAAAAAAATTAATTTTCAAACGAATGAGATCCATACTCTTAAATGTCAAATCATGAATTTTAATTCTTTACAATCCTAAATTAATGAGTAATTATCAAATATGAAACTCTATTTTAATACAAACATGGAGAAAATGTGTAATGTAATTGGCACACTTAATGAAAAAACTGACTTTTGACCTTAATGATGCATTTAAAGTTAAATTTTCTTATAGTGAAATTTGAAATTATTTTCACACTAATTATTCTAACCCTATGGCTTAAAAATCATGCACATAATGGGTTTAAAATGGAAGTAGTCTTGGAAAATGTGAAAATAAGATTTTTGAGCCTATTTTTCTTAAATATAACAAAAATTTTGTAGGGATTGATTTTAGTGCTTAAAATGGTGACTTAAATTAATGTTTTGCACCTCACCAAAGGAATTTTCACTATTTTACTTCTCAATCTTATAATACATATTTTGATTGTAATGGTTTTTATGCTCATATTTTGGTTAAAATGATAAAATTTGTGAGCATCATGGTAAACATGGGCATCATATTTCAAATATTGTAAATTGCATCCATGTAAATATTATGGTAAATAAACTCATGATATTTTTTATTATTTTAAAACTACTAAATCACATCATTTAAAGGTTAAACAAATTTGTATCCCTAAATCTATGGTATCTTCTCAAGGCTTTGATTGTATTCTATTGATAATTCATCAAGTGCTTAAAGAAATATATCTTTGAAGAATATCAACACATATTATTTATCTCCTTTTTGATAAGTTTAAAATTCAAAATTGTATGCATGTCTTTATTTTGTGCTTACTTCTTATGGTATTATTTTTTTTGGAGCTAATTATTTTTGACTTACTTATATTATTTTCTATGCATGTTTCACACTTTGTTATGGAATTTATATATTTTTTTATTTTTCCTTGATTTAGATCTACTTTTATTAATTTAATTGTATGTAGATTATATTTAATGAATTTTTTTACTTAACATGAAAGATAGGTGTAAGCATTTGGTTTTCAAGTAAGGTAGATCTTTTCTTTCCATATAATTTTTTATTAGTATTTTTTCTAATGCATATTGAGCATCTTATCCTAAGAGGATTATTGGATATTTTTTATGATCACACTTTTACCTTTGAAATAGTTTTGGTGACACCTTATCTTATTCTTTCTTCTCTCAAAAATTTGTAATTTCTCTCAAAGGAAGTTTCCATTAAAGGGGAGAATAATGTGATGTCAACTCCCTTATCTTTGTTTGTAATATTTTCTCCTATTTTGTAATCCAAAATAAAGTTTAAGGTGAAGATTTGGATACTAATATTTATTTAGGTTAGTTTAAGCTATTCCTAAGTCTATCTTTTATTTGTGTATTTCTTATTATAATAAATTTACTTTATCCTATATTTATAAGGTGTCACACCTATTTTATCCTACTATAGGGAATCTTAGAGTTACATTCGCATGTAACTCCCCTCATAATTTTAACACACATCCCCCTTTTCCTATGGGGATAAGGGACATATGACACACATAAAAAATGTTGTGCAAGTCATGATGGGATTATTTTAAAATCCCTCTTATTTCCTTCTATCTTTATTTATTGAGTTCTCTCATCTCTTACTCAATACACTAGACTACTATTTTTTATCTTGAGATTTTTATCTTATAGATTTAGGCCCATCCCTCCTTTTTATTCTCTTATCTTCCATTGAGATTGTACTTGGATAATTTTATTTTGCAAGCCTTGATTATAGATGCAAGGTTTTATTTCATTTAATGATTCTTCCACTTGAAAAAAATGATATCTTGCTTATACTTTGTCTCGTTATTGAGGTAATATTATTTCATTTATGCATTAATTATTTCATGATTTTAACATTATTTTATTGATCTTAGCATAATTCCTAACAGATTGATCCTGACCTTGGCCTCTCTATGGTAAAATTTTTAGTTTTGAACCCCACCATATAGTTTTGTCTAGATTTTTGGGATACATAACATGAGTTTTTAGACTTTTATATTGATATAAATTCAAACTTAAGTCACCTATTCTACCAATTGGTAATTTAAATACATAAGCATACAAACACTATTGGAAATTGATAAAATATTCCTTGTTATTCTCAATTTTGACTCTAATCACTTGAAGCAGTCCCCAAACAAGTCTATAACTTGTTTTATCAAATCCAAATCAAATCATGATCAATTATTTAATCCATATCTAGATGCATTATTATATTAAAAGGATCATAATTATGTAAATAAATATAAGTGGGAAAACTACATGGGCTTGAATTCCATCTTCAGGTTATTGGTGATTAGGGTTAACTCAACCCATTATACTCCCTCCTTTCCTATTTACATGTTGTCAATCATTTCAAATCCTAATAAGGTTTCAACCTTTTGATAATACATTTGTAGGTCTTCTCCACACCTATGAAGCTCAAAATCTCTACACACAGACCTAAATCAAGCTATCACAAATGATCATGACCTAAGTTCTTTATTTTATACAAAATTCATAATCGACTAACTCAAGTCAATAATGGCAGTTGATCTTGAACTATTTAGGGTACTTTGACCTTAATCAATATTAGATCCAACTTTTGAGTACTTTCAGATTCAATACCTTTATGTCAAATTTAAGATTTTATCATATTCACATAATCATATCTATGATAGAAATATATAGATTTTCTATTTAATTTCATATTTTGACTTCTTCCAATCGATTGCATTCTTTTGAATTTAATATTTTATATTCATTCTATTAATCTCAATTTGATTTAAAAAATCTATTATATTCCATTTAATTTATCATAATTAGGGTTAATTTAATTATTAATTCAAACTATAATATAACATATTAGTGAACCCACTTTTTATTCAAGCATTGCTTCAAAAAAATCCTATGGTTTAGATAAATTCCTAAACATCCAAAACTAAGAAACATTATTCCAACCTGAGATCTAAATCTAACATTAAAATAACTTGTTTTGGACCTCAGGTTTAATCACTAACACTTAAATCACTTTATTTTGACCTTAGATATGATATCTAACACTGAAAGTATCTTATTTTGACCTTGAAATTCATAATAATTTAGTAATATCCATACACAAAGATTTGTCTTTTTGGTTGTATTTATATTTAAGACTTTTATTTTTTGCATTTGCAACAAGTCAATGGGCATATTGGATTGGTACTTTTTGTGTCAAGCTTCCTTAGTTTTCATTGTATGTTTTATTCCCCTAATAAGGAACATAATTAATAATCATGTAATAAAATCAAGCATGACATATGAACAAGAAGGGTTACACATTTAAGATGATATATGGCTAACTTTACACCCTTTTGATTAACTTATTATGACCATAAAAGTGATAAGACCCATGAATATGATAAGAATAGATTTGAATCTATTGAAACAAAAGAGTTTAATAAATACCTTGTTCATAAATTATAATAAATTGACTCATTATTTTTGGCTAAAAAATAACACCATAAATGTGATCGTGATAGCACATCAAGAGAAAAAATATTCTATTAAATAACCACTTATTAACCTTGTCGTAGGTGTTGCTACTACTGCAATTGATACTATTATTGCATCTAAACACAAGGATTACAATTTATTTTTTTACCTATGCCTAACCAAGTGAATCATGTAGTACCTTCGATAGCCACACATCCTAAATCAGCTACCTTCCCTAATTCACAATCCATTATGTAAACTATTTATATTTTGCATGATCAAGTATTGCAAGTAGAGCAATGTATACTAAAATCTATCCAATAATTGGATTCAAAAGATTTTCTTCATAATCTGTTAGCACTTGATATCTCATCATATCCTTTACTTGCATGATTTTTAACTCTTAGAGTTCCCTATATGAGGGCAAATGAGATATAAAACAACATCTTGGATCTTTTCATGAAACATATTTATATTATGATTTTAATTACAAATTGATAACCAAGTTGTTTCCAATAAGATTATAAGATTATGCCTTGTGTTATTTTTATTATTTACTACTTCAATCAAACAAAGCATTCAATCCACTATAAGATTAATTTCTCAAGCATTTTGTAATAAACATTGATGAATTTTTTTCTTATGCATAAATTACTAGACTTAAGAAAGGAAATAATAATTATACTAATGATTATGTACTTCATTGGATGGCCATTATTATAAAAATGACTAACACATTGGAAGATAATGAATTACAAAATATTTTCAAAAAAAGTTTTCTTTCACCCTTGTATGAATCAATTATTTTAAATAAACAAAGATCATTTGAGGAAATTCGTCACATAATAAGATAAAGATAAATCAAGTTTCTTTCTTTGAACAAACTCAAGTATGCACTTGCATCTACTTCAACATATAAAATGAATTTTTAAATTAGAACATCTTATAAATTTAACCCAATAGATATTAAATCAAATGAAAATATCATAGTTAATGTTATTTTTTAACCTTCTAAAAATGTTGTCTTATTAGATCAACCAAGGAGATAATTCTCTAGATTATGACACCACCTCATAAAATTATATAAAAGTCACTTGAATGCAATATTATTACTCTACTTCCACCATTTGAGGTTGATATGAGTAAACCTCAAGGTTTATTTCAATAAATATGCATATTTTTATTTCCATACATGTAATAGTCATTCTATAAATAGATGTTTTACACTCAACACCTTATTCAGTATCTTATTGAGAACAATGTCATTTAGGTAGGTAATTCTATAGTATAAATTAAGCCTCAACAGAATAAAAATGCCAAGTTGAATATTTTCATTGAATCATTTCCAAATCAAGATAAAAACAAGGATAATTCAATTTTACATCATAATTATAATGTATATCCACCCATTGAGTCATATTATAATTCATTAGATGGAATTATTGGTATAATTGTTTAAACTACTTCAGCACAATTTATGATTATTTTTTATGATAGTGCGATAGTCGACAATGATTTGTATTTTCATATTTTTTTATATATGAGATTACAATGCTAAAAAACCTATTCATATTATGCTATTTTATAATTTATTAAGTGATAATGCATGCACAATGACATTAATTCATTCATTGGGTCACACACAACATGATATACAAACAACTTCCAAAAATGTCAAGACATTCAATGGGAAACAACAACCCATTTTGGGGTACACTATGTTTCCTCTTCAAGTGGGTCATGCTATATTATCTACTCATATTTTAGTTATACCACACATGGGGTATTTGACATGATATTAAGATACCCTTGGTCACAAAATCTCTATGTTGTACCTTCTATAGTACATAGATGCCTAAAGTATATTCATTACAACCAAGTTATTACAATTTCAAGAATGGGGTATGAGTACCCTCTCTAATATATGGTACCTCCTCCTCCCCATCCATCACCATAGTTTATTGATAAATTTATACAAGAACATACTTTTTACATTTATTGCATCTATGAAAAAAATCCTATTCAACCAATTCATAAAAATGTACAAATGGTTCAAAAGCAAATATATCATAAAAAGGTATTAATCTCCCAAAATCAATCATCACATGAAACAAATTATAAATTGATGATACATACAAATAAAATTATTTCTCAAAATAAAAAATTTCCTACTATTCCTCATTGGATCTCATATAATTCTACATCTCTTAGGAGCCCCTCCTCTTACACAAGATTATACAAGTAATGATCTTGATAGTTTTATTATAGTACATGATACATTCTATAATTCCGATACAAGCACATATAGCACATTTCATTCATGAAAATTAATTTTTTTTACCACTTATCACACATTATTATGAATCTCATATTAATAGGATCATTGGTTAGCTTTTTGCATTTCAAATATTCTAAAATTAAAAAAAACATTCAGATAATTCAAAAAAAACAAAAAATTGAATGTACATAGAATTTTGATTATTTCATCATGTTTTTATATTACTTGCACATGCGATCATTTTTATCAATTACTCTAATCCCTTGGATCTTAATTATGTTTTGGTCTCTTAGCCCTTCTTTTCTATTTTTTTAGATCTAATTAGTCCAAGTCAATGATCTATTTTTACATATTCTGCCATTTACCTTATTCTTTCACAATCAATACTAATAAAATTTCATTTTTCAATAAGGATAAAATTGACTAATAAAGTCTATTATCAAATTCAATTACTAACCTTAGTTGGTTGATCTTGACCTATGCATATTTTCACCCAAAAAATCAAAATATGAGTACAAAGAACCTAAATATTGCCAATTTTTAGATATTTCACTCAGATATAGTATGCAAAACAATGCTTGTTCATGATAAATATTTATTTTAATGCACTACATTACTCATTCATACTATAAACTTAAAAAAATATACATTTAATGAAACAAGTATATACAATCAATACTTTGTATACTTATTTTGTTCCTACAAGTTTTCATTTACAACTCACATATATAGTGAGTGCATTTTTCTCATGCATGGCCATACCATCATTTATAGTGAATATTTCACATTGGCACATGACATGTATTGTTTATATCTATCTCTTTTCTTCTATTTTTTAATCTTTACTTATCATGAGTTTCTATTGATCTAATTTCAAAAATTCAAAAAGTAAAAAAAAATAAAATATATAAAAATACAAAAACATTCAAATATTTTTAAAATCCAAAAGCAATACTTGTGCATGATTATGTATTTAGTTTAAATCATTGGAATATTTTATTTATATCATTATTATTATATATCATATTCTTTTTCTATCACACATGTATTTCACTAGTATTCGTGACTATTATTCAAGACATACAAATAGTCATAGGGATTAAGTTGTTGGACTCACTTCTACACAATATTTTTGCTAATTAGGGTGCATGTTATCCTTAGGTTAAAATATTTTTAGATGTTATCATTATATATCTCCTATAATTTGGATCTTTATGCTACTTACAAATGTCTTTCTAACATCTATATTCTGTACATAGATATATTATTTGCTAGTATATTATCACATTACATATACATGGTGTAAAATACATTTATAGTTTTATGTTAAAATGATGTTATTGATTATACATATTATAGTATATATTTATTTTATATTATGAACATGGGCCTTGTGTGTGCAAATTTATTAAAAATATCCATGAGATCTTATTTGGTATGTTCATAATTTAAACATGTTCATTTCTTGTGACCCTTAGCCATTTTTTTGTGTGACATTTGAACATGACCATTGTTTGAGAAATCATTTTTTTCCTTTGAATGTGATCCTTGTCCTTATGTGTTAAAATATTTACATATGTGACACTTAAACACATCCTTTGTGTGTGGTCCTTGGTCTTATTATGTGACATACACTTTTTGTGTCTGTTTGATTGTTGAGCTTGATTAAGTTTGATGAGTTTCATGATCCATATCATGCACTAACTAATGCATAGAAAAATAAATCTACATTTTACTAATTTTATATTAATTATTACATTTCTATAGGCCTTGCCTCATATGTTACATACATAATTCAAATGATACAAATCTTACTATTTTGACATCCTTTTCACATAAGCATCATTATTAAATGATTACATCTTACTACACATGTTATAGTTAATGTTTATTTTAATATGAGTGACTTTCATGATAAATTAACTCACCTCAAAGGGGGGTAATTTTAATAGGATTTTCATACATGAGACAAGCCTCTTCAGGATAAAAAATAGTTTTGGTACAAAATACAATTTCAAAAGTTTAAAATTGTTTAAAATTCAGTCATTAGCACACATTATAGGAGCATATGCATTCAAATTGTAAGGACCAAATCAAAATTTCATAAAATTTTGAGTACATAATAAGGTTCATGTAAAAAATTTAAACAAAATTCAAAATTTGCATCTATATACAATCACATATTCTACATTTATCAATTGGGGCATGATACAATGCCATGCACACTATGTTATGTTTAAAAATTACAATAATATCTTCTTTCTAAATGCATGGTAGGATCATGTATATCTCCATTCTCTTTTGATCATGAGTTTAGGATAAAAGTTTTAAGTGAATCTACAAGCCATATACAATGGTTGATTCAGTTAAATGCATATTTCATAAATTAGAGATTCAACACTCTCTATCATTATGTCTATGAATCTATTATGTATTTCAACATGTTTTGAATTTTAGGGTTACAAATACCAAAAAAATAAATTGAATTTTATGTGTCCCTCAATGGGTTTTCTTATATATACAAGTGTAAATTAAATTTGAGGATTGATCACCCTCAAAGTCTCCATTAGTTCAGCTAAGTAACCAATCTCTCAAACGCTTGAAAGAAACATCATCTCCAAGAAGAATTAAAACAACATTGGTTTCACTCAAATAGGTGTAAGGTCGAGGATGCCATATCTCTTTATCTCAATATCTCAAGTTGGTTTTTCACTCACTTGATACTTATTGGGTTATCATATATATTCATTTCATCTATGATAGGGTCAAATACATAGTGCCCCTATCTATATAGATGAGTCTAGTGACATCTATTCTTATACCCATATATATATATATATATAGTTAAGTGCCCATTATTTGGTTTTTTTCATTTTTTTAAAATTCAAGTTATATTTTAATTCTTAGTTTCACATTTGAGAATTAACTACTTTTTTATCATCATAGGATCTTCCATGAATCACCTTAAATGATTAGGAGCTTATCACAAAGGAAAATTGTCTTATACGCACTCAATTACTATTATTATTTTACTCCAATGATTTCATTTATATAATAAATGTGGGGGGAAGGGGAAGGAAAATGTAGACACATAAATTTGGTCATGAATACTTAATAATATTAATTTTGTCCCACTTAACTTTATTTTACTAGAGCAATTTATATGGACCTATTTTTCCACTTCACTCTATCATAAGAACTTACATAAACCTATTTATTTTATAAATTGATATATGACACTTACATAAATTTTATAATGGCTAAAAACCCTTCTAAACATTTGTACAAACATTCTTGATCGCAAATTCACATGTTTTCATTGTAGTATAGAATCAACCAATTAGCTCAATAGTAGAAGTTGATCTTGACCCCAATGGGTTGATCCTAACCTTAAACCCTCTAACAGTAAATTTATCAAATTTTAACCCTTATTTATAGTTTGGTTCATATTTTTAGAATAGAGAATGTGGGGTTTTCCCCTTTCAGATTGATATAAAAACACACTTAAGTCACCTATTCTACCTCTTAGCAATTTCAATATAAATGCTTACTTACACTATTGTACATTGAGATAAACATTCTTAATCTTCCCAATTTTAATTCTAATCACTTGACATAGCCTTTATCCAAAGCCAAAAATTATTTTATCAAATCCAAAGCAAAGCATGAAGAAGTATTTAATCCATCTTTAGATGCATTCATATAGTAAAAGAAATACAATTACACAAAACACTATGAATGGTATAACTATTTGGTCTTGAATTCCCTCTTTGAAGTATTGGATACGTAGGCAATGACAAATTGTCATGGAGGTGATTAGGGTTAGCTCAGTCGATTATACTACCCCATTTTTATTTGTAGGTATTTTATCATTACAAACCCTAGTAGGGTCTCAACCTTTGGAGAAGCTATTTGTAGGTCTTCCACCCACCTCTGAAGGTCAAATATCTATATAAATACTTAATTCAAGTTGTCACATATCATGACCTAAGTTCTTGATTTTATTTAAAATTAAAGTTTGACCAATTTAAGTCAGTAGTGATAGTCAATCTTGACCCATTTGGGTCATCCTTACCTTCATTAATTTCAAATCCAACTTATGGGTGCTTGAAGATCCAGTCCCTATTTATCATTGTCATCTTTTTATAAGATTCACATAATCAAATCTTAGATAGAAAAAGCTAAGTTTTTCATTTCATTTCATAGTCAGTATTCTTTCAATCGATTACATTTTGTAAAATCTATTATTTTACATTCATTTAGTTGGTTGCAAGTTGATTTATAACATTCTCTTATATTCAATTCAATTTATCAAAATTAGGGTTAATTAACTTATTCATTCAAATTTCATTAAAATGTTAACACATTTCATGTACACATATATAATGTTGTTTACAATTGCAATATATAAAAAATTATTAGGTTTTGATTATGATTTGATGGATCATGCACATACCCTTATGATAAACCCAAAAATATTAGGTCATGTACATACCCTCTAATGTAAACTTATGTGAAAAATATGGTGATGTAGAGAAGGGATGTGAATTGTTTGAAAGAATATAATAAGCATATGTTATCTAAAACCATAATGTAAGGTAAATGTGTTTTGATGCAATCTTAGTTGAAAAATGTGGTAGCATAAAGAAGGGATATGAATTTTTTTAAATACAATAATTATATATTGTTTCAGTAAATTCAATGAGGATATGTAAAGCATGGATACAAAAATGATGGAAGTTACTAAAACACTATAACCTCGATAATTATAAAAACATATTGTTTCTTTTTTTAATATTGAATTGATGTAAATATTTTCGTCATACATTATATTATATCATAATTTATATAGGTATGTATATATTGAAATAAATGACAACATGTGAAAATTTCCCCAATAAAACAATCAACACAATCAAAATTTATACATATCTATACATATTAAAAAATTTGTATTCCAATAACATCAAAATTTTGAAGAAAATTCTAACATAAAATTTTTAACCCAAAAAAATTAACATACATTTCTACATTTTCAACTCCAAAACCCTAATTTCCATTTAAATGTCAAAATTACACATTGAAATTATGGTCAACCATTATTGCACACGAAGCCACTTTGTCTTTGCTAATCAACCTAACCCAAATATGATTCAACAGTTGAATACATTAAATTTTAAACTTTATGATCCCTTGACTCAATTCTTTGTATTTATCACATATTTAATGTAAAACAAATCCCACTATATAAACCTTAGAGATGAACTTAGGAACCATAAGCTTAAATGAGTCTATAAGGTTGTGTGAACTATGATACAAATAAATGCTTTTTTTTCTATGGTGCGGTGGGCTAGGTTTGGGTGGGGTGATAGATTTTATATTATTTAAATTGTTGAGATGTACTGCACGAAAGGTGGGGTGGGGTGATGAGATATACTACATAAAAGGTGAGGTGGGGTGACAGATTATATATTATCTAAATTGTTGATATGTGCTACGTTAGAAGTTAGGGATTCATTAGTTTTTATTAATACATATTGTGCATGTAATTATAGTAATCAATTCAATCAATTGATTTGCATAGGAGAATGTGCAATTAATATAAATACAATATTTTTTCATATTTTGAGTTTTTAAGATTAGTTTTATAATATATAAGTTACAAAAATATATATAAAATAAATTAATTTATTATCATTAAATTAGATAAATTCATGTGAGATAACTATTTATCTAAATAAACTCATAATTTATTGGGTTGAAAAATAAATATTTTTATACAATGAAGAAAAAAAGATAGAAATATTATAAATATTTTTTTTTAATGTATGCAACACTCAAAAAATAAGACTATTTTTATTGAGGTGGATGATAATTTCCCCATCTTATCCCTTGTAAACAGGGAAACCCACCATGGCATTGAATTTGTCAAATTTTATTAGACTAGGACAAAAGATTCAGGGCGATCAAAATGACCAATGGTAAATTCAATAAAAACTATAACCCATATACTAAGCACCCTCACATGACTTTGAAAAATATGTAGATTAGAGGCATGTGTGCTCCTAATTCTTCATATTTACTTTTGATCCAGTCATGTACCTATTTGTTGATAACATTGACACATATTATGTGGTTCCAGGTTTAATGGATTGTATTGTTAGCAGATAGTTATTTTGCCAAGACTGCCCCTGATTCTTATTTGTAAGAGTGGTGCCATAAATATTCACATTAATATTAATTTTTAACATATCAGATATTTCTAGTGCCACATATATGTATCATCAAAACTTTAAATATTACAATTATTCATAGTTGAATATTGATCCGTAAAAAGTAATTATTTTTTAATATATTTTTATTACTAGTTTTGTTTATTGTAATCAAATCGTTCATGGTTCTCTTTCCTTGATGGTTGCAGTACTGTGAATGCCATTCTCCTCTATGAGTGTACTTCAGACATCCAACCTAAATATATATTACTAATAGTTATTTTTTATACTTACAGAGTATGTAAAGAAGGTTTCAACTTAAACTTATGTATCTTTATAATATGTAATTATAAAATTCAATAATTGTATTAAATTTCATATATATATATATATATATAAACAAATATAAAAATAGCATTGTAAATTATCTTAACTAAATTAGTTAAATCAAGTAATTTGAAAATTGCAAGCATAAAAATAAAATAATAGTTAATAATTTCAAAATTACAAGCATAAAAATATGATAATAGTTAAAAAATGACATTGTAGTCTCAAAAGAGCTTATGATAATAAAAATAAATTCTATTTTATTAATTTTTTATTTTGTCATCATTGCTTTACAAATAGATAATTTTGAAGATTTGATATGATATGTAAATGAAGAAACATTTTTAAAAAAACAATGAAACTAATATGATACTTAAAACATAGATGGTGTTTTTTGGTTTCTTTTTTAAATAATATCATTAAATAAATAATACCAATAAGGAAAAAAAATTGTGATCATCACAAATTAAATATTTTTTTTTCTAATTTACATCATAAAATGAGACTCAGAGCCCAGGTAAACAATGGAGAAAGCTTGCAACAAAAAATATAAAAAACTGTCAAATGAGTTGCTTCACCTTTGCCACTATTTTTATTTTGTCAAATATAAGTGGATATGTGATTAGAAAACATTGAAAATCCCATAATTTGTAGTGTTTAGTGTTAATTACTTTAACAATGTCTAAGTGGAAAAATTGTTAAAAGTTTTGTAAATTTTTAAAACAAATATATAAGTGTTTTATCGTTACCTTAGTTTTATTAACTCCCTATTTACATATTTTTTCATCATTATCATCCCAACAACCCACCACCTAGCTAAAAAAATATAAAGAACCCATAATTTAAGAAGAAACCACAAAAATAAACAAAAAAATTTGTTGCAGTTCATCTAACATAAATCTAAGGCTTACATCATGGTTTAGGGCCTTTTTTAAATCACATATCAATATATATTACACATTATAGCTAATATCAATCAAATGTTTTCATGACTTCATTTTTTAAAAATCTACTTTTTCTTCTTCCCACTACACATAAGGATTGATTGAAGCTCTACAAATGTAGAGCATTATAAGAATATTGGTAAGAATTGGAACTATGTTTGTAACTACCTATCTCCTCTACTTTATTTGGTATAGACTACACTATTTTAAGTAGGGTTCTCACTAATTTTAGATCTAACTGATTGGTTTGTTGTCTACCTATTAAATTTAACGACATTGTCAAGAAATGGATAGTGACTAGCCATATGATAGTTAAACTCCCAAAACATAAAAAGATGTGTGTGTGAGATAAAATTTAATAAATAATAATATAAATAAAATTATGAAATTATAATATATATTACTATAAATATTATTTAATGTATTTTACAAAAATATAATAATATATAATATTATATACTCTATGATATAATATATTAAAAAAATATTATATAAGTATTACTGTAAATTATTATATTTATATTATTAAATATTATTAGTATTTTTCATACAAAATTTATTATTAATTATAAATATGTATTATAAATATTGTTAATATATTATAGCATTGTGTATAGTATATAATAATATTGAATTAATGGTTATGATTTTGTAATCACCTTTAAATTATTTATGCCTTATTTTCTCACAATGTTCACATACACATGAATAGCTGAGTCGATTAAATGTAATTGTATTTGTCAATATTATTTTAATTAAAAATTTCTTCGTGTTTGTGTTATATGTAATTAGCTATTTTTTCTCAAATATTGTGTTTATCTTATTTTTAGTACTAGTTTAAATTTTTTAACTTCTTCCATTCATTTTTTGGATTGGTTTTTGTTAAAAAAAATCTACAAATTTTAATACCTAAAAATTGCACTATGTGTACTTAAAATATTATATGTTGACTTATTTTTTATTTAATTAGGAGGCATAAGTAAGTTATCTTATATTTAATTTAATATATATTGAGTTCCCTTTTGTTTAATTGAGTGGCATGAGCAATTTGCATTATATTTAGATGAATTTTTATTACACATGCCAATAATAATAAATAAAATGCATCAAAAATAGTATTATAGATAAATTCAATATTTTGAGTTCCCTTTTGTTTAATTGAGTGGCATGAGCAATTTGTATTATATTTAGATGAATTTTTATTACACATGCCAATAATAATAAATAAAATGCATCAAAAATAGTATTATAGATAAATTCAATATTTATGGTATATATATATATATATATATATATATATATATATATATATATATATATAATCCTCAAATCATTATTTTATATTATATTATTCAAATAATGAGTAAATTTGATGGTCATATGATTATGTTCTGAGAATTTAGTTATTGCAGGAATTCATTCATTGTTAATGAATTCAACATTATCATTGTAGGATACTTCAACTTGTTTTTTTGTGATCTGAATCAAAAGACTCCATATCTTTATCATTGTTGTTATCGTCATTGTCATCTTTCTTAGTGACCCATGCCTTAACAATGATTTCCACATTTCGTTGTTTTTAAATAAAATGGCATCACTCCATTTAGTTAATTTAAATATATTTGTGGGCTTATGGGATATATTAATATGCATGACTATAATCAAAGTCTTAACACTCATGAACTCTAAATATTCCTCTAAACAACATGTACTAA
Source organism: Torreya grandis (assembly GCA_037957365.1). Classification (NCBI taxonomy): domain Eukaryota; kingdom Viridiplantae; phylum Streptophyta; class Pinopsida; order Cupressales; family Taxaceae; genus Torreya; species Torreya grandis. The sequence goes on along the minus strand of JARHVA010005594.1, from coordinate 1,070,750 downwards.
AGCTGCACCATGGTGCTTGTTTCTTAAATTCGTGTATTTGTCTTTTATTTAAGATTATAAATATCTCACAATTTTAGTTTAGCAAATCGGATTTCCCTCCCTATATTGTAAGGAACATAAATAAGTATTTTTTAAATTATTTCATATTTATTGAATCTATTATATTATAAACATTCTCCATATATAAGTTAGTAGTTGCCCCCAAAGGTGCAAGTTACATCAGAAGGGATGTAATTTTATGTTTTGATAAAATAGGTTTTTGTAAAGTGAAATATTGTAGATTAGTAGTCTTATCTCACTTGAAACTTTCATGATCACTAATCAAATCTCACATTTTATGCAATAAACATTAAGCAACAATAATTTGATATTAATTTTAATAGTCTTTCTAGAACATATTTCTCTTGACCAATGTTCCCTTAGATTTTATGTAGTTTTTCTAATAGGGATAAATAAAATACTTACAAAGATAGATTCCAATTTTGGCATCCTTTTATTATATGGGTTTAATTACAACATTTTTTTATGTTCTTATTATTGATGTAATTTCTCCAACCACCAATTTATTGGCAACAAGGACAAATGGAAGCTAGAAGATAAATTTTGGGACCTCAATGTCGTATCTCCATATTAGAAACATTATAGCATTGATTTGAGCCTCACATTGGATATGGATACTTACCACAATCAAATTAATTCTCATGATGTACTCATCTACCTTTGATGATAAAAAATAACCAATCAAAGATACTACCACCCTGTAAGTTGTGGATTGGGTATAGGGCATATAAATCGAATGAATTCCCTAAATGTTATTCTAGTGTATGATATGGGCCCTCTAGTGTATGATATCACATGAAATAAATTTCACCACCTCTCACCATCAATGTCCAACTCACCTTGGAATGTTTCGCCACTTGCATGTTTTGTATGGCCTTACCCTTCCCTTCACTTTGTCATCTCTCAAGCTCACTATGAAATGAAATGTCTCCTCCCTACACAGTTCATTACCACACTGTATTAAGGAACACACAACCATAAATATAATATTTTTTACCTTAACACTTTGTACACAAAAGTTTAAATATAGTAAAAAATCATGAATCTTGAATGAGCTAATTTTTTTAATTTGCAATATTTCATTTTACAAATCTCAACTTTAGAAAAAAAATACATCCCTTCCAATATAACTTAAACTTTGAGATAAATTTTAATTATGCTTGGGAGGATGAGTGCCATTTATGCTTAAAAATAAAGGGTTAAGGGGAGGCACTAATATGCTCTCAAGTCAAAGAAAAATAAGGGCCTTGGTCTCTCCTTGAATAAATCAATCTCATCTCATGATGACTCAAAGCAAATAAATTTTATAAAAAAAATTGAATTCTCATTTTTATTTATCTCCCTACTTCTACTTGCACGTGAAAAATCAAACTATAATAGCTATAACAATCACAATTTTATTTTCATTTGGATAATTACAATAAAAATAATAATATTGATTTAAACAAATAATTCAACAACAATAAATCTAAGTATATCAACTTCCATGATTAATTTTACCTTCATTTTACAATAACTTGAGATTTGAACTCATAGAGTATAAATGAATCTTATTATACAACATGAAAGTTATTATATAAATCTCTCCTAATCCATTTCATCTTATGATCCAAATGAGTCATGCATATACCTTACCACATACTCCTTTATGTTGAGGACATACTTGAAGAGAAAGATATTTTGTTCTCTTTTGTTTCATGCATTTCTAATGATGCAAGATTCAAATTGACTGATAAAAATAAAATTTCATCATGTCACTCACTCTTTTTCAATCTCTTAATCGATGTATGATCTCAACAAGCATTATCTCACCCTGAAAAGGAGGGGATCTAGCTTCACCTTCCAATATAGCTATCTTGTTACATGGGGTCGATGTAATGATTAAAAACTGGGCATTCATGCATATGGGCCCTATATATAGAGGAAATGAAGCACCTAGATATAAGGTTTGAGTAATGATAAATTTGTTGATCTCATTGTTAAATATTACATGACATTTTTTAGAACTAAATTAGAATGTAAATCTCTCTATTACCTTAATGGATAGGACATTGGTCTACTAAAACTTAGGTATAGGATCAAATATTATTGGATGTAATAGTATTCAATAAATTGTACAAGATTGATTATTTTTCTCAAAAATATATTGTATGAATATGATCATGAGATTGAGTCCATTTATAATAGGTCCCTATCCTACCCTAACCTTTAGAATGTTATACTCTCTAGTCATTACTACCTAAGTATAGTTAACAACTTTGAAGGCTAATTTAGAAGGACCTATATAGATTGATAGATTGAGGGATGACTATATATTGATAAATCACTTCCTTTAGATTTGGTGTTGAGTTGAGGACTATGAAGAAGAAGTCAATCCATTCTATTTTTTGGTAATTTTAGTTGGAGTAAGACATAAATTTAGTATTTCACATGAATATTACATCCTACCAACATTGATGCACATGAATTGTACATCCTACCAACATTGATCTAATTTATGGTCTAGAATCAGGGTCCAATATGGGATGAATAAATATAATCTCAATAATGTTCCCTCCCTAGGAAACTCTACATAGGTCATATTTGGTAGCTAACATCTACCTCAAACTAGAATTCATTTCATTTAATCTCTATTCTTTCTTGTCTTATATTCAAACAAACTAATGTTAGTTCAATCTAGATTCATATTGGTCCAGATCAGATTCATCATACATGATGTTCTAAATTCATGTTTGAATGACCATATCCTAGAGATGGAGAGCCCTATATCTATATGGGGACCATATGTGATCAATCTTTTGGATCAATATTGTGACCAAAAAACTAATGGTTTCACTTGGTGGGTTGGTAATTCCTGACTTATCAAAATTTCATGAAAATTACTTGGGGCTCACATACCTAGAGACCATCGATATATATGATTTTCTCAGAAGGATGAGGACCTTTAGATACTCATCTAATTTTTATAGATTGAATTTCTTAGCATAAGATAAGAATAAATTTATAATTAAAATATATTACAAATTTTGGAATATTTTAAAATCTAAGTATTGATTAGCATTAGATAGGAATTGGGCATGGCCAAGTGGTAAGGCAATAGGTTTTGGTAAGTCCTCCCCATATTTTATGAGTGATGAATTATGACTAACAAGTGTTGATTAGATAGAATGTTATGCCCCCATATATATATATGGCCAAGTGGTAAGGCAATAGGTTTTGGTAAGTCCTCCCCATATTTTATGAGTGATGAATTATGACTAGCAAGTGTTGATTAGATAGAATGTTATGCCCCCATATATATATATATATATATATATATATCTTAGTGAACCACTAACTATACCATCTCCCAATGGATGGTCATGGATTTACCATCACCATTATCTATATCTGGGTCTCCACATTAAACCCAATGCCATCCCATCACCTATATGATATCGTATAATTTTTTCAATATCATATTTTCCTAATACGCCACAAACCCAAATCAAATAAAATAAAATTTAAGGTAATAATTTTAGGGGTGTCTTACATATTCCTTACAATAAAGTATAATTTGATTTATGTACTTTAAAGAAACGAATGACCGCATAACAACTATTCGCTACCTTTTTATTGAGAATTTTTTATGCTTGAATTGCATGTGAATTTGTAATTTAAATTTGATTAGCAATAGTTCTTTTGGAGAGGTCCTATTAAAGTAGTATCTAGCTAAACCAAAATTGAAAATTAAATTGTACTTTTTAATAAACCTTTTAGATTAGACAAATTAATTTGATCTAAATGATTATATATATCATTATCAATTAAATGTTCATTTCATAGACTAAGATAATGTTAAAAATTAAAAACATATAGATTTTTTTTTTTAAAATTTATAAAAATGATTATATACTTGTGGATACCAATGGTAGCGAGTCATGTAGCCACTTTTAGTTTGTATAAAAATCCCAAATCAAAAATATTATTAATGCTTATCATGGAAAAACCAAAAATAAAATAAAAGTGAATTATCTTGAGCAATAAAAATTTAAAGTACAATTTTTAAATAATAATAATAATAAAGGTGATAAAATGGCAGCGAACTACTTCTAGTAGATTTGAAAAATATGAAACGAAAAATAAAACTAATCTATAATCTTGATGGCTTATATATTTGGGTGAAGACTATGTAATTATAGTCTTTACAAAACTAATGGCCCACAGTTGCTAAACTAGGGTTCTAAAATTCTCAAAAATAGAAATTGTAGGTAAGTTCCACTACTGACTATTGTAAGATTTTTGTTGTATTAGTAATTGAACAAAGGAAGGAATTATAGAGGCCAAGAGATTGTTTGTGATTTTGATCTCGAGCCAATGATTTGAAGGTTGAAAATTTAAATTCTTTGATTATTGTATAAGCTATTAATTTTTTTATATCGAATAAAAGTTATTTTTACATTCATTCATGATGCACAATCCATTATAAATATATTACAACATTTATTGCATCATTTTAAGGAATTTATTGCATCATTCTAAGGAATTTATTTCTTCTTTCTAAAATTATTGATATGAAACTATATGACACTATCACACATTGACAATTTTGGTTACTAATTTTTTTGATATGACATATGATTGATTTGATAATCCATATTGACATATTTCCTTTTTTTTATGGGGTACATTTATTATATGACACCTTTAGAAGGATAATTTATTTCATAAACTAGATTACCTATTAGAATCAAAAACAATGAGAGGGAAGGGGGGTGAATCAGTGTCTTAAAATAATCCTTTATTTCCCCTTAACATGATTAACCTTTCAAACCAGTATAGATATCAAGCAATGCATATAGAAGCTATCACATAAACAAGAAATAAGATATCAACATATAAAGACAAGAGTTATGTGGGAAACCCTCCTGGGGGATAAAAACCACTAAAACCTCACTTTTAATACTATCATATAAGTAAATAATCAATAATTTAGTGAGGCACCAACCCCTCACTAGTCAAGCACCAACTCAACTAGTCCTTTAGCAAGCTCCAAATTTCAAGGAGGCACCCACCCCCTAAGTGACTCAACACCAACTCAAAAAATTTAAGGAAACTTATTCAAGAACCAAACTATAAGGAAACTCCCACTCCATCTTTATTAATCACCAACTCAGCCAATACAAACTTGATTACCTTGACAATACCTTATTGCTCAATCAATAGATGATGACTTCTTCTTTAGATCTCTATCTGCTCTATCCACTATCATACATTAGGAACACATATTTTATGTAGATATGATAATTTATCAATAAACACAAGATCATTCCTTTAACACTCTCAAACTACCTCTTCAAACAAGCAAATCTGCCCTTCTTCTACTTCACTCAAATAACACTCATATGGCTTGATTAGGTCATATGAGCTTACTATTCAGCTTCAAAACTTCTCTTAGATATTCATGATTGATCCTATACTCCAATATTATTGTCTCCATGATGTATTTATTATACTCAATGTGGTCTTTTATTCACTTGCACTCTTATTACCTTATCTTATCCCAAATAGGCCTATTATGCCTTACACTTATGCCAATCACTAGGTCACTCACACTCTTATTCGGCCAAAAAATTAATCCATTAGTTTCAAACCAAAAACATGTGTAATATCATGTTAAACATAATAATAAATAAAATAATTATTACCATTAGGTCATCCAAACTCATTTAGATCTCAATCTTCTTATAGGCCTACTCAGAGTCCTAATGCATTAGGTTTATCCTCTTCACAAAACAACATGAATCACTATGGCCCAGATGGCCCTCACCAAAGTCATAAAACATTTAGATAACTTATCTAAAAACCCAAATAACCTCCTATATTCTCAATAAGTCACACATCCTTCACTTACCTCATGAAAGCTTCATTATGCCTTAAAGACCTATTAGGCCTAATTACCAAAAAACATAGACTTCAAAGATGAAGCTCAAACCACCTATAGAAATAAATTAAAGGAAAAATCACATATGTATGAAAAAATCATGATCTTATGGTAATAATAAAACTCATTAGTTTCCATCATTCAGGCTCCAATGACTCAAAAACACCTCTATAAAAAGCTCACTTTATTCTACCAAAAAGCTCCAAAACACAGTCAAGAACCTTTGACCATCAACATCTATACAAGCACTTTAAAACATTATAAATTAATTTATAAGATACTATGACATATATAAGACCTAACCACATGATTTTTACACTTAAAAAATATTCATAATGACATAATAATATACAACTCATTCACATATAGAAAATTACCAAAGACCCTAAAAACATAGTCCTAAAGAATTTTTCTTCAACTCCTGTATGGGAAATTCCAAGAATAATTATGAATATTAATAGTTCATAATTTACCTAAATAAAATCATCCAATAGATAAATCCTTGATTTTGGTGTCAACCATTGGTCTTGCAGACAAATTTGTTAAGCTTCTATTTCACAGTTCTTACACAGCCAGATAACCCATTTTGGATTCCATATTTCAGCTTCTTGAACTATCTTTAAATATTATATAAACCATGTATAGGTGATATATATCCAAAAAATCAATAACATTATCACAATATACATTGAATCTTGTCATGCAGTCTCAAAATCTTCACTCCATCTTGCATACCCAAAACTACGATTATATCTTGTGAACCAATCATGATGAACATGCATTCCAACACCTATGTATACATAAAAAATAAGTAATTATTCATTTTTATTATCCTTATACATATTTATAAAATATCTAAACACAAATATATAGAGGTATAATATCAAATATGGAATATATAGACCAATCTTTGAACCTTACACCTTCATTGTCTCATCTTCACTAGACATGAAATCTTGTGAACAATGTTTTTAACATTTTAATTGACCTCCAAGACAAAGAGACAAAATTAAAATGTGTTATGTGTATTTAAAAACAACCCCATGCAATTTTATTCATTCCTAATTCATTCCAACTCATCCCTAATCTCATTCTCACTCTTGCCTTGTTTTCTCATTATTTTCCTCACTAGGCCTTTTAGCGATAGGGCAACTTCCATGACCGGTTTAGAATATTAAATTATTTTTACCTACTCATAAATTATCATGGTCATGAATTATAAGTCACAATGTTTATCCTCCATCCATTGTGCAACTTTGACTTAGTCAACCCTACCTATTATATCAAATTTCATAGAAATAAGGGATTTCCTATAGATTCCACTCACTCTCCTAAACACTCAATACCACATAGAGGTACATAAAAGAGTCATATACATTATAAAATAATAAAACTATCCTTAATAACCACTTATAGGAACTCAAAAACAAAATCTTCACCATTAGGTCACTATAAGGGTTTAAGGAGAGCTTTAGACCAGTTTCCATCCTTAACATTTGTTCATAAAACTCTACACCTAAAACCAACTCCTAATGCTTGGAAAACATTTTTAGGACACTTTTCCATCTCTTCTTAATATCTCATATTCTAATTCAATAGTCACACGTGCCAACAAGTATCAAAAGTTCCTTATTGAGTCTACAACTCTTCATTCTAGCACTTGAGAGACCTCAAGACCCAATTATCATGCTTTTTCCTTCATATCAAGACCTAAAACTACATAATAAATTTTGAAAAAACTTGTCACACCTAAATCCATACTTACATGAGATCACAAGCCCTCAAATATTATCATGACACCTCATACTACCACCTAGGGTCTTAAGACTAGGTCCATGAGAAGACCACTGCTACACATCTTCTCATAATCCTCAACTCACTCACTTCACCAGGCTTCACTATACATGCCTTCACCAAGAAAATACTAGTATTTGTGAACACTTTATCGACAAATACTTGATTCTTATAAAATTATTCAATCAATGACCTTACCACAACAAGCGCTTCAACATAATCAACATTCTCTTTTAGATGATCTCTCATAGCAATACTAAGAAATCATTGCTCATAAGCTTATCACATCTCAACATTTTTCCAATACCTTATGTACAACTCAAGAACCTAATATACCATGCTTAATCCATTATTAATAATTATCATGTATCTTCACAAGATCACTTATGGGACATCAATGACACTCAATTACCTTTGACATCAATGACAACATCAATGTCTCAACACACCACTAGGAAAATACCTCAACATTACCATGTTTTTAGCCTACTATTAAACCTATATCTGAATCCAATTAGTGAATTATATGATTACCATTTATTCCATAAATATCTTCATTTAAACTAATTTAACCATCTTTTGCATTGGATTATACTTCAAGTTCAATCAAACTAAAAAAAATAGTACAATTGTTTTGCTATGTATTTGTTGATTATCTTGGGATTAATACAGGTGAATTTTCCTTGTGTAAACTCCATATATAGAAGGCCATCACTATTTTTTAGTTGTTAAATCAATTTCCTCCACTTTCCTGATCCATGTGGACATAATGAATGGCCTCAAGATCGATGATGATGAATAAATGCATTTCATGAAAATAGTTTTATACTTTAGATTTGGGTAAGTGCACAGAGTTGAGGGATAATTTTATGGGAATTTACCATATACGAATGTGTTATATACATTCCATGTATGTGTAATGTCCATAATGTATACACATTATTTTAAATTAAGCTCAGTAATATCAAACCTAAACATGTATGCATTATAACACATATGAGTTATGTTTAGTGATCATAACATGTACGCATTATAGCATGTACAAATTATAATTTCCGTACGTTCTATTTAGTGAACATAATTCATATGTTTTACCTTCACATTACACCAAAAAGGTAGGAAATATCTATTAGTATAGTTAGATAGTTTATTAAAATAAATATTAAAAATGTAATCTAGTAAATATAATATATTAGGGTCACTTTGCATTTGATAGAGTTGGTATCATAGCTACATGCCTTACGATGTGTGAGATATTTTTTCAAAATCCAATCTAGTCAATACTTAGGCATTTTTAAGGTCTCAATATTGAACTTAGGGATTTCAACGCATTAATTTTATAATTGATGTCAATTTTTGGTAAACACATAGTCATATTTTAGGTTTTTTTACCTTTTGGATTGCTTGTTGTTATTTCTAGGAGTCTTAGGTTTGTCAAAACTAAAGTTTACAAACCACTCACTTTGAATTCAATCTAAAGTGGTGTGATTTGGAAAACATAGGTCACATTGATGATTTGTGCACATCTAACAACCACTGTGTGCTAGTTAATTTCACTTGCTCATCATCCCTCCCCCATTCCTAATCATTATCTCTTCATCCCTTATCATCACTAATCACTCCCTAATTGACCTTCACCAAACCTCATCATCTCAAATCACGCCCTCATCATCCTTAATCACTCCATCATTGACCCTCACCATTCCTCATCATCCCTAATCACTACTTTATCATCCCTTATCATCCCTGATTGCTCCCTCCTTGGCCCACATCATCCCTAATCACTTCCTCATTAAACATAAATATCCCTTGTCATCTTTAATCACTCCCTCATCATATCCAATCACTCCCTCATTTACCCTTACCATCCTTAATCATTACATCATTGTCCCTCATCATCCCTAATCACTCCCTCCTCATCCCTCAACATCTATACTCACTCCCTCATTGGCCCTCACCATTCCTTGTCATCCCTAATCACTTTCTCATCCTCTGTAATCATTCCCTTATTTACCCTCACCATCCCTCACCATCCACAATGACTCCCCCATCATCCCTCATCATCTCTACTTACTCCCGTATTATTTCTCCTCATCCTTAATCACTATATCTAATACCTTAATGGTGGGTGTAGCATATTTCCATTTGTGCTTGATTGGCTTATTTTACAATTCCAAATTCTATTCACTAAAATAAGGCCCAAATAAACTCTTATTTCACTCACCTCTTCCATTCAAATAAGGAACTCAGATATATGATTTGATTTTTAAGTGGGATTTGAAGATCTATATGGTGATACATGTCTTTACTATGGAGAGAATGTGTATCTATAGACACATAACAAAATAAAAATGTAGTAAATAGAGAAAAAAATATGGATGAAATTATATTACTTACATATATAGATTGATATTTAGGCTTCTGATAATCCCAATCCTAGAGTTGATAATCTAAATTTATATCTATATAAATAGGGGAAACTAGAGACTAATTGAGAATTCCAATCCCAACCCTATATTTGATTATATATCCCTAGTATATCCATAATAGACAAGATATATAGATAGATAGATAAATAGATAGATAGATAGATAGATAGATAGATAGATAGATAGATAGATAGATAGATAGATAGATAGATAGATAGATAGATAGATAGATAGATGGATGGATCGATAGATAGATAGATAGATAGATAGATAGATAGATAGATAGATAGATAGATAGATAGATAGATAGATAGATAGATAGATAGATAGATAGATAGATAGATAGATAGATAGATAGATAGATAGGTGATTACCAATCTAGTAGAGTGTGTTCTAATCCAATAGCTAATAGAGAGTGTTTCCCAACCCAACTCGATCTATACCTAACCTAATCTATACTAAACTTAATATATCAATGGAATGAAGGGCATATGCCTTAATCTAGTATATCAAGGAGATCCACTTAGAGCTTGGGCATGGCTCG